>CAEFZY010053820.1:0-44936 GCA_903066815.1 Brachyrhaphis roseni | reverse complement strand
AATATTTAAATATCAGCACGTTTGTTAAAATCATGTAAGTTTCTCTTACATCCATGAAAAACTCAGTATTGTGTATGACCAGTTAGCTCAGTTGGTCAGAGCGAGATGCTAATAACGCCAAGGTCATGGGTTCAATCCCCATACCGGCCAAATGGAAACTAAAGTTGTCAGAAAATAAAGATATCAAAATACAATAAAGATTAAAAATCAAATACTATAAATGCTGGTTTGGGAAAATATTTAAATAACAGCATGTTTGTTAAAATCATGTAAGTTTCTCTTACATCCATGAAAAACTCAGTATTGTGTATGGCCGGTTAGCTCAGTTGGTCAAAGCGTGGTGCTAATAACGCCAAGGTCATGGGTTCAATCCCCATTCCAGCCAAATGGAAACTAGGGTCGGAAAATACAATAAAAATCAAACACTATGTATGTTGATTTTGGAAAATATTTAAATATCAGCATGTTTGTAAAATCATGTAAGTTTCTCTTACGTCCATGAAAAACTCAAAGTTGTGTATGGCCGGTTAGCTCAGTTGGTCAGAGCGTGGTGCTAATAACGCCAAGGTCATGGGTTCAATCCCCATACCGGCCAAATGGAAACTAAAGTCTTCAAAAATTAAACACATCAAAATACAATTAAGATTGAAAATCAAATACTATGTATGTTGATTTTGGAAAAATATTTAAATATCAGCACGTTTGTTAAAATCATGTAAGTTTCTCTTACATCCATGAAAAACTCAGTATTGTGTATGGCCGGTTAGCTCAGTTGGTCAGAGCGTGGTGCTAATAACGCCAAGGTCATGGGTTCAATCCCCATTCCAGCCTAATGGAAACTAAAGTCATCAGAAAATACAATAAAAATCATACACTATGTATGTTGATTTTGGAAAATATTTAAATATCAGCACGTTTGTTAAAATCATGTAAGTTTCTCTTACATCCATGAAAAACTCAAAGTTGTGTATGGCCGGTTAGCTCAGTTGGTCAGAGCGTGGTGCTAATAACGCCAAGGTCATGGGTTCAATCCCCATACCGGCCAAATGGAAACTAAAGTCGTCAGAAAATGAACATATCAAAATACAATAAAGATTAAAAATCAAATACTATGTTTGTTGATTTTGGAAAAATATTTAAATATCAGCACGTTTGTTAAAATCATGTAAGTTTCTCTTACATCCATGAAAAACTAAGTATTGTGTATGGCTGGTTAGCTCAGTTGGTCAGAGTGTGGTGCTAATAACGCCAAGGTCATGGGTTCAATCCCCATACCAGCCAAATGGAAACTAAAGTCTTCAAAAAATAAACATATCAAAATACAATTAAGATTGAAAATCAAATACTATGTTTGTTGATTTTGGAAAATATTTAAATATCAGCATGTTTGTAAAATCATGTAAGTTTCTCTTACGTCCATGAAAAACTCAAAGTTGTGTATGGCCGGTTAGCTCAGTTGGTCAGAGCGTGGTGCTAATAACGCCAAGGTCATGGGTTCAATCCCCATACCAGCCAAATGAAACCTGAAGTCTTCAGAAAATGAACACATCTAAACAAGAAAAGGCTGGAAAATAATTGACCTTCTTTGAAAAATATCTCTTTTGTCACAATGGTCTAAGCTTTTCTTAAGTCGTTGTAAAAGATACATTATGTATGGCCGGTTAGCTCACATGGTCAGAGCATGGTGCTAATAACACCAAGGTCATGGGTTCAATCCCCATACCGGCAAATGGAATCTAAAGTCTTCAGAACATCAAAATAGGATACGGCTGGAAAGTCAAATATAATGCATGTTGATTTTGAAAAATATTTAAATATCAGCACGTTTGTTAAAATCATGTAAGTTTCTCTTACATCCATGAAAAACTAAGTATTGTGTATGGCTGGTTTGCTCAGGTGGTTGGAGCGTGGTGCTAATAACCCTAAGGTCATGGGTTCAATCCCCTTACGGGCCAAATGGCATCTAAAGTCTTCAGAAAATAAACACATCATAATACATTATCAGCACTTTTGTTAAAATCATGTAAGTTTCTCTTACATTCATGAAATCTCAAAATCGTGTATTGCCAGTTAGCTCAGTTGGTCAGAGCATGGTGTTAATAATGCTAAGGTCATGGGTTCAATCCCCATACCAGCCAAATGAAACATAAAGTCTTTTGAAAATCAAAATAGCATAAGGCTTTTAATTAAACCATTATTCATATTGCTTTTGAAAAACATAAGTATATAACTTTTCTCAAATCTTCAATGTGGTAAGATCATGTAAGTGTTTCTTAAATCGATATAAACTATAGATTATGTATGGCCGTACCGGCCAAATGAAATCAAAAGTTTTCAGAAAATCAACACTTCAAAATAAAACAAAGATGAAAAATAAACACTTCAAACTAAAAAATGGCTCAAAAATAAAATCAACACTTCAAAATACCAGAAAGCTTAAATTAAACCATTATGCATTTTGATTTTGAAAAACATTAGAATACTAGAAAGTGTGGATTTTCTATGAAAATGCAAGCATGAATGCTTTTGGTGAAAATGGCAAAAGCGTCTAAAGCAAATTGCTGAAGACTTGCAGAAAGGTAAGAAATTCTCCATGCAGTGTGAAAAACCCATGTAAAAGCCAAAATTATCTAAAAAGCTAAAACTAGTTAAAATAGTAATGACAGCAAATAGGCTACTACTAGCATGCTGGGTTACAGTAATATATTCCATGAAATGTAAACAAAACAAAAAACTCATGTAAACCCTAAAATTTGAAAAGGACAGAATCGTTCCCCTATTCCTTCTGTTAAACACGGTGAGTGAATGAAATCCACACCTTTTATGGTCCCTGAGATATCAACATTTTCTTTGAGGCATCGTTTAGCAACTACAAAACACATGTAGTACGAAAAAAGTAACGTCAAAAGCTCAAATTATTCCCAGGTGTTAAACAGCATAAAAGTTGTTAAACTGCCCAACTTCAAAATGGCCACTCCCTTGTTTCCTCCATGAGGCCCTGAAACTAGACAATTGATTGCAATTAATAGGCAGGACCTGAAACATCCACTGTAAAACACAACAGACATTTTATTTTTTAATTCTCAATTCTGCCACAGGATGGACCTGTTTCCACCATGGGGAGAAAAATTCATAAAAAGCCGAATATTATCAAAAATATGAAGGTTATGAATACAAAGAGATATAGCCGGCATTAAGAGAGCAGGCTGAATAGTATAAATGTTGAATGATGAAAATAGCAGAAAGTATGCAGGAGAAGAAACGTGGCGAAATGTACGGAGCAACCAGAAAAGTGGAACTCAATAGTGAAAATGCATACAACATAAATATCACTAGAATGAGATTGTAAGACGATTGTTTTTATGCTACCTCAAAAAAAAAAAGAAGAAAAGAAAAGAAAAACTCTGGTTAGAATTGATTTATTGCAAAGCCGGAGTCATATTTGGTTTCTGCTAAAACCTAAATTCCTGCTGCTGAAGCTCCAGTTTTATTTGTTTCACCTGTCAGAGTGCTGGATGACAAATCGAATAACACAGTAGATGATGAAACATTAAAGCTGGTGGAAAGAGAAAAGATTTGTAGGTTCAGCAGCTACCTGTCGGTCAAATCCTTTTCTGTGATTCTTTTTGCACTCAGTGGTGACATCTACACCGAGTTACAGCATCCAAAAAGATAAATTCTTCCTTTATGGTACCAAAATTCAGGTAAAACTACAGCATGTTATTCTCCTAAAAATCCAAATTAGTTATAAAACAGTGAATTATTCTGAATTAATGAGATCCACACTCGCAGACTGAAACAAAACTAAATAAAATACAAAGCCGTGTGATGCTTTCTTCCAGGCCTGTACAGAAAAATCTGTTTTTTTTTTTTTTTTTGCTTTTTACAGGGCTCCTACACATTTTTTGATGCCAAAATTCCTTAATTTAAGGAAAAAAATGTCTAGTTCCCTTTACTACTTTAAATCATTTTAAAATTTTTAAGATTTATAGATGGTGTACACAAATGACTAAATCGCAAAATACAGTCACGATAAATTTTACTGGACGATAAATTGCTGAAATAATTATTGCGATAAATGATATTGTTTTAACATTAATTTTTAATTAATGTTAAATATAAAAAAGCAAATGAAATTGAAATAACACACAATCAAAACCATAAATAAAACAGATTAAGATGTCTCTGCAAACAAAATTGTCCTTAAAAATATTATGGATGGAAGATTTTTAAACTAAATTAGATGAGAACAAAAAATAATAATCAGACAAATAGGTGAATGAACTGATTATGAAACCAGAGATTTAATAAAACCAAACAATAATTTCTGTTCTTATAAAGATCTAGAAGTTACACTTTAACTTATTTTCTCTCCATTTTTCAGTCTTTTTTTTTTTTTGCATAATGTCTCCATCATTTCTGCCTTTGACCCCATCTGAACTTTTTCAACCAGACTAATAAAACCAAACATGAACTGGAGTCAGTTTTCCGGCTCAGAGAGCTTCATCTTTTTCAGCTGAAGCATAAAAAATGGAAAATCCTCCCCAGCTGGATGAATGCAGCTCCTATAGATGGGATGGAGATTCTCTGTTATAATAAAAACAGGTTTAAATCCCTTTCAGATGATTCAGCTGCAGTGGAGTAAAGGAGATTAGAGACAAACAGATCCCACGTCCATCTTAAAATCCCCACAACTCACATGTTTTCAAAACTGGGGTTTAAATTTTAAGTATTTTTCTTAGTTTGAATTTAATTTATAGGGTTAAAATTGAGGTAAAGTGTGCAGAGGTCATTAATGATGCTTTTTATTTGAATTTGGATAAAGATTTATTGCTTAATTTAGCTCCATGAAAAGAAAAATGGAAATGCCAATGGATCTTTTCTCTTTAGCAACAGGATCCAATGGGAATCATGTTTGCCTACACTGCCACCTAGCGTTCCTTTTTATTACTACAATTATATATTCATTTAAACAACTTACTGTGTTTTAAATCCTGTTTTCATATCGTTGTTTCTTTTTTTTGGTGCTGTGTGTATTTTGTTCTGTCTTGTGGATTTTATATTGAAATATTTGTTTTTTGTGCTGACTTGTCTTAGGAAAAAGGATGAATTTTAGCTATTGTGTAAATTTACTGCCACAAATTGTGGTAATGTTGATTAATGTGAGGAGTCTTAATCAAATCAATTTAATTAAAGAAAAAAACAAACAGAAAACTGATTAGATAGCTGTGTTAAGCCACATAAGAATGTTAAAACCAAAACAGGAAAAAACAGAAAACATGTGGCCTTAATAAAGTATTACAATTTAAAAAAAGAACTTTGTACTTTCAGAAACCCTAAATCACTGGATACTGACTTTAAACATCAATAAATACTGAAAAAACAAACTCAAATTTTGTCTAAATTGATTTTTTATGGTAAACAAAACAAACAAAAAAATATATATACATGAAGAAAGGAAACGTTGCAAATTTATTTAAAAAACATCTTTATTAAAATAAATCGAAAACAGTTTGACAAATTTTCAATTAGGTAAAGAAACTCAGAGAAAACAATGATTTCTAGACAAGGAGAGTTAATCTGATAACTTTAGATTTTTTATTGGACTTTTCAACTTTAATAAAAAAAAATTAATTTAAAAAGAAAAAAAAAACACTCAGCCTGAAATTGTTTATGTTGGACAAGGATGCGTTTCAGCCAAAGTAAGTTTCCTTGACATCTTTAGCTGCAAGTTCCACCTGTAAAGTTTCTCTTCTTCTTCTTCTCCTTTTTTAGCGTCTTTCCAGATGTTGCTGGGAAATGAATCCGTCCGGGACGGGATCGGACCGACTCCGTCTAAAAAGAGTTCGGTCTCTCTGTGCTCCGATGCTGCTGAGCTAGCTTACCGTAGCCGCCTCTGGCCGGGTCGTAGTCCTGCCTGTACTCATCCCTCACCTGAAGAAACCAAACACAAACAGAGGAGACATTAAACACCACATCACTACATTCAGGTCTGTCATTACAGGTTTTACTGGATAATAAATTGTCCCAAAAGTTATTGTGATAAACAATAATGTTGTTGCTTTCAGACCATTTCTAAGTATATAATGGTTAAAGCAATGCAGGAACACATTCTTAAAGATCAGTAAACTTTAAATTCTAATGAACATTTAATTCTTACTTGTCCTCCAGATTTCCCGCGGCCGTACTGCCTGCCCTCTTTGAAGCCGGCGTCCCAGTCCGTCCTGATGATGCGATCGTCCAGCCGTGTGCCGTTAACGAAGCGCATGGCGTTCTCAGCGTCTCCCCGCGTGTAATATCTGATACAACAGCAGCTAAGGTGTGTCACACACACACACTCTGTGTTTAAATTTGTTAAAACAGTCAGGCAAACACATTTTGGGTGTGGAAACGTCTTTTTTTTTTCTCTGTTTGAAAGGATACTCTACAAAACAGAATCCACAAGCCGTCTTCTTGATTTTATCCAGACCGATGATGATGCGCTTCACATCGCCACATTTAGAAAACAGCTCATGCACCTGTTTCACAACACAAATAGAAAATAAATAGATCTGAAATGTTTTAATGAGACTTTAAATTATAACTGAGGGTTGTACCTGCTCCTCGGTGGTGTAGAAGGAGAGATTCCCCACATATAGAGTATTGCTCTGTTTCAGCAACTTCTCCTGTTCATAGCGGTTCCCCTAAAGCAGGAAAAACAGAAAAAATTTGAATAATATACACTCTGAGAAAGCTAACATTTCAAATCCCATCTAAAATGAATCTGTTATGCATTAAACTGGAGGAAATTAAACAAGGACATCCTACAGTAAAATAATGTTTTCTTCCAAAACTGCATTGGAAAAAAAAAAGAAGTTTTTAATGCAAGAACTTTATGAAAGTTTTGATTCTATTTATGTGGTTTGTGTTTCTGAGGAGAAATTCCAATGTTTGTACATTTTGGGATTAAAAAAAAGTATCTTGAATAGCAAAAATATGGCTAAAAACAAATTAATGTTTTTAACTGAGTTCAATTTTTAAACTGAATTTCTTTATAACTGAATAAAAGCGCAAAATGGGAAAAAGTAAATTATAATTCATCACACATTTAAACAAATATAAGCCAGAATTTTTTTGCTTATATGTGCAGCAATATATTTGTGTATCTCTGAGTTAAATAACATCATAGCAACAACCGCGTCCATTCAAAAACCTTAGCCGTTAGCTTCACAGCTGGCTAACTTGAACAACAGTTTAAGCTAATTTAACTTCCACGTCGCCGTTAAAACGTTTCTACCTCACTCACCTTAAAGTGCTGGTCCCTGTACTGACTGACCTCGGTGTATGAATCGCTAGTCAAAGCGTTTAGCTTCCCGGACATTGTGGTGGAGTCGCAGCAAAGCGCTCTGCTGCTTTTTTCAACGCTCAGAAACGGGATACAAGAACTTCCGGTTCAAGTGCGTCAGTTAAAAGGTTCCGCCACCACAGATTGTTATAAACAGCGCCCTCTGCTGGTAGCAAGCTATTACTCCATAATAGGTACTAATGTGGTGTACACTGCAGCTATAATAAGGTAATAACTAATAACTATTACACACCAGCAAGTAATTTTCTTAGTGAGAGAAAATTAAATTTTCCCCGAGTTAAATTCTCTTTTTGCTCTAAATTTTATTTACATTAACTAGTTTTTCAGCTTGTGTGCCTGGATTAAAATATATCTTGTGTGCAAGTGCACCTTCTTCCTGTTAAAATTCATAAAAACATTGTATATTTCAACATTTTAAGATATTTCTGAGGTGTCATTTATCTTATTATATGTTTAGTGCCTTCAGTAATTTTCTGCTTGGTCTCCAAATTGTTCTACTTTGACTTATGATCACGATTCATTTATTTCCATAAATAAATTAAACTTCTGTGTTGGTTTATTGCAAATCATAAGTGTTCTGGATGCTCTTCCACAATCAGAAGACATTCATTATCCAAAGCTAAACAAAGTACATAAAAATAATCACCACTGGCGCTTAAAAGGGAAAAGTTAGGGAAACATTTTATTGTAATTACAAAACAAAAATTGCTCATAATCACTTGGCCTCTGCCTCAGTTTTACCTGATTTACTGTCAATCATTTGTGAAAGAGGAATGTAGAAATGTAAGTAAACATGTTTTCAAGAAGCAGAAATAAACAGATGAAGTGGTGTGATGTCATCCTGAACAAAAGCTGGACTTTACTGCCTAATATCATTTATTACATCATACGATTATTTAAGTCCTATTAAAAGGAGAACAGAGGCTCTGCAGGGGTTTAGATTCATTTCCCTGGTTTTGATTTTAATCTTCTTGATCATTCTTCAAAAGTCAGGCGGTCTCCATTTAATGCAGCAGCAATTCTTGGATCCTGAAAGATGAAAAAAAAAAAAAAAAAAAAACAGATAAGAAGAGGAAGCCAAATCTAGATTTAATTTGTGATCTACAGAGGAAGAATTCACATTAAAAAGAAAACATACATGTAAAACTACTGTCCTGCAATGTTTAAATGTAAATAAAATTCTGCTTTTTATGGTGTAAAATATGTAAAAGTTAAAGAAGAGTCACAAGAGCAACAAACTAGAAAAAAAAATGAAATAAGAGATTAATTGAAATCAAATGGTGTAAAATAAAACATGAAAAAATATGTAAATGTGTGTTAATCTGCTTTGTGAATTATTTAATCAACTTCCATAGCGGTATACCTTACTGAGTACAATTATGTGGAAGTTTTAGTATTTTAAAGACCAAAATGAAAATCATTAATTTTGTGACAAAGCTATAATTTGGGGAAGTAAAATTTCTCCAAGTCAAAACCAACTGTTGGTAGTAACTTTTAAATTTACTTGAGTAATTTTATTATGAAGTATTTTTACTCTTACTTGAGTTAAATTTCTGGATTTTCTTCCCACCGAATGAAAAACAAACATGTTTTAGCCAAAAATCACCAAACAGACTCACACCTGATGTTTCTGTTAAAGTTTCATAAGTTTTTTATTGAAAGAGACTGATTTGGAACAAAATGTTATTTGGTCTGATTTTGTTATTTATATGAATTATTGTCATTTGGTGCTTCAAATAACAAAATTTCCGCTTAGCTTCATACTTTGGTTTATCTGACGATGTAATTTTTAAATATTAAATGATTGATAATTTGATCAGCTGCTCAGTACTGGAGTAAACTTTTTACCAAATACTTTTTACTCTTGAGTAATTTCTTGGACGGATGCTTTTACTTTTACTTGAGTAAAATGTTTGGTTAAACTGAAAATAATCTTGTTGTTCATTCACTTAAATTACCCATAACTTTTACTCAAGTATAAATTGTTCAGCCCCCCAAAATGTTACTTAAGTAAATAATTAAACCCAGTTTTAACATGTAGGAAACAAAACATACTTATAAACTTCTTTAAAGCCGTCGTTAATTTCTACATCAAAGGTCTGATCTCCGTTCGATGCTCAGCAGCTCCACTTCGAAGATGAGCGTCGCTCCTCCGGGGATCTTCGGCGGAGCTCCCCGGTCTCCGTAGCCCAGCTCCGCCGGGATGACCAGCTTCCTCTTCTCGCCCTCGCACATGCCCAGCAGGCCCTGGTCCCAGCCCTTGATCACCTGGCCGGTTCCCAGGGTGAAGGTGAAGGGCTGGCCCCGGGGAATGCTGCTGTCGAACTCCGTTCCGTCCTCCAGCTTGCCGGTGTAATGCATGTTCAGCACGTCGCCTTTGCGGGACTTGATGGGACAGTTGTCCACTCGCTTCTTGATCCCGATCTGCAGCTTCTTCTTGTCGGCTCCGCTAACCGCCGCGGGGCCGAGAGAGAGAGCCGCCATTACCACCAACAACAGCAGCCGCATGGTTACAGAGAAGGAGAGCTGAAAAAATGAACTAATTAAGAGAGCTAGGAAATCCTTTTATGAAAAACGGATGTACGAGCAGTACGACCGGATGTAGTTCACCACATGGTGTTACCGGATAAACATTCCGGGTGATATTGGGACAGAACATTTCGGTCAAAGAACTTGTATTCTTTAAAACCGTCCCTAACTTTGTACAGTAAAAAATGAGTTAAATTATTTTTTATAAATACTTATTTTCTGTAAAGTCGAAAAAGTTTTTTTTTACATTTGTATTTTTATGTTGTATGTAATATAATAAAGTTGACAGTTTATACGTCTACTCATTTTAATTTACATTTAATTTAATAACGTAATATGCATTGTGAAATTTTCATTACACTTTCATAATGAAAACCAAAGTAGGGGGGGGGGGCATACATACATACACATAAAAAATTACACCTGTTAACAATTGTGATATAAAAAAAAAACATATTAATGCTACTTATATATACTTATATATGTGTGTGTTTGTGTGCGTGCGCGCGTGTGTGTGTGTGTGTATTTCTGCTGCATTTTTCAAGACAGTCTCCTTGTCTGTTGGTTATTGAATATTATTATTCTAGACAATTCAAGGGGAACACATTTTTCAAGTTTAGAACAGAAAAATAACTAGTAAAATATCTTAACTCAACAATTAAAACTTTGTAGTATCTCACATGAATTCAAACGAAACAGTTAACTCCTGCCCTTTATTCATCAGTTTTTGCCTGTTTTTTACTCTCAGCTGTGGATTGAAATATCCCTGTCATCCAGCAGGGGGCAGTAATACAACTCAATTGACTGCAGATTACAGTAACTCTGGAAGAAGAAGAAAATTCTCTTGTGTTACCAAACTGTCTCTTTATGTCATTTAAATACAACTTCAGCTGAAGTAAGTAAAATTTGTACTGACATAAAAATATGTATTATTTATATCCTTAATGAAGACTGATATCATTTCAGGGTTGAAAGAGGTCAAGAAAGAAAAGGAGAGAAGAAGAAGCAGCAGCTAACCGGACAAAATGCTATCTCGCATGTTAGCATATCTCGTCAACAACCTCCAGGTTATTGAGAAGCTGGCAGAGTCCCGTCCGATCCGGAGGGCGGCTCAGCTGACGGCGTACGCTCTCACCAAGGCTCAGATCGTCGGCCGGGACACTTCGGAGCGAGTCATGCGGTCCCAGACGCTGCGGCAGGTCCGGCAGGAAGCCGGCAGAGTCCCCGGCGACCTGGAGGAGGCGAGCAACCGCCTGCGGAGAGTCCGGGAGACGTTCGTGAAGGAGGTGAAGGACGGATGGAAAGATGGCTCCAAGCGGATAAAGAAGTGAAGAAGACCGGAGGGTTTCTGGGCTGCTGGAAGGACTGATGGTTATGTTGAAGTTTAGGTCTGAATGAGGAAACATGAGTTTGCTGACAAGCATCACTGGTTCGCACCACAGAAAGGGATTTTACTGTATTGGAGAGGGAAAAACTCTGGATAAACTAATATTGGGATATTACTACCACGGACATTCAGGACCATTCTAAGAAAAAAAGTTACAATAAAATAAATTTACGAGAATAAAGCCATGATATCGCTATTCAATACGTAGAATAAAGTCATGCTATTACAAGAATAAAGTCGAAAAAACCCAATTAAAGCCGTGATAATGAGAAGAGTATCACTTTATTCACACTTTTATAATTGAAACATCATCAAATGCCTTTAATTTAGAGACTTTGGCTCCATTTTTATTTATAGGCACCTTAATCTACACATCATTATGTTTTTTCTTCACTGTGAAATTCACAAACTGCCAAAGAGCTTCTGCAGCTCTGTACTTGTAAAACATATTTTGCTGGAAACGTTTTTAAATATGTAAAGATGTATCTGTATGTATATATAATGAATTTATCTGCCATTACAGTTTAAATAAAGACTCTAATTTATACCAGATTATTTCCAAAGTGAGTAAAGATGCAATATATATATAAAAAAATTGGAGTTAGCAATATTTTGAGCTGTGTGAGAAAGACTACTTATTTTTCAAATCGGAAATTATTCATAATTTATTAATATAATTTGTATTTTTAGACATTTAGCAAAAACATTCAGCATAAAAGTGTTGGAGAACATGGAAATGAGAAGGAAAAATTTAAAAACGAATGCAAAATAAGAAAAGCGGACAGTTGGAGAAAATATGTCGAAAATAAATATTTTAAAGAATAAATTACATGACTCAGTTCATTTTGCTTACATGTTTATTTAATTTAGACAAGCACAGAAGAGCAGCAGCTTAATGCAGTAATACTTATGCAGGCACACTGGCCTGGCAACTAAATATTAGTCACACGTTTCATCATTTCACAAAGAAATAAATCTCTTTCAGAAGGAAGAGAATGCGTTAACGTCTGACAGCATGAGTCAGTACATATACACTGATATGGCACCTGAACGTCATATAAAAATAAATCTTTCATTGTAGGAAAATACACAAAAATCAGCAGTTTAAAACAAAATAAAATGGAGCAACAAAAATAAAGATGCATATGAAGAGAAGCTTGTTTTGGTCAGAAGAAGTGAGAAATAAACTTCATTTTTTTATAATAATTTAACAAAAATTTTTGCTGAGTTTTAGCATATTTTCTTTGAGGTAAATATGACGGTAACCTATTTAAAGTGACTTTTGTAAACTTTAAAAATCAGTTTTTTGAGGAGGCGCTGTGTAAATGTAACAGGTGGCAGCATACACACTGATATGGCAACCCACCCTCCGTAAACAACATGGCGCCCTCCATCTTCTTCTCACATGTTGTCGAATCTCTGCCAAACAAACACAATGTGCTCCGTTTCTCTTTATTGCTCCAATCAGCTCTTTTATCCCCAGATTGTAAATTAACACACAAACAAACTGGATTGGGTTTCTAGAAAGCAACTAGCCTGAAGCTACAAACGGATTTAACTAGACCGCAATCAAACGAGTTAAAAAGCAGCAAAAGAGAAAGAGGAGTGATGAAGAGGTGATTGTGGGATAATGTGTGTGAAGAAGAAACACAGGTCTAGAGGTGAATCTGGAGTCGCTGTGTTACATCCAGACGTTGGTCAACATGAGGCTGAGCAACGCAACCAGCAGCAGCAACGCAGAGGAGACGGCTGCAACGGAAATCAGAAAACATCAAAACCGAAAACAGTTTTCATTCATTTTTATATGAGGGCTATTTTAAAAGACAAAAAGAAAAAAATGAGTAACTTTCTGCCAAAAAAAACAAAATCTGAAACTTTGAGATTAATGTCAAAAATCTTCAAAAAAAACTTGGAAATTTCAGAGTTTCAAAAGTGAAACATGTTCTAAAAGAGAAAAACTTAAAAACGTGAGATCAATCAGAAATTTTCTGGAAGAAATTGACTTTTTCTGGTCTAAAAAAGTTGAAAAATGAAAAAAGAAAAATTTTAAATTTCTAAGATTAATCAACACTTTGGGATTTGCATGTAAAGTGCATCATAAATGACATTTTATTATCAGTTTATTATTAATCTTACAATTCATGATTTTTTTTTTCTCGCAGATTTTTCACTTTTCAGATTCAGAAATTTCCAAGATAGTTTGGAGAAAATTTCTGAGATTAATTTCAAAATTTCAGATTTTTTTCTCGCAATATATATATTTTTTACTTTTAGAGATAAAAACATTAATTTTTTTCTAGAAAATATCTGAGATTAACGCCAAAATCAGATTTTTTTTTTCTTGAAAAGTTTTTTAAAACTCAGAAATTTCCCAAATTTTTCCACAAAAATCCCTGAGATTAATCTTAAATCTTGAATTTTGTTTTTGCAAATGAAATTTCCTTGTTTTTTCTAGAATATTTCTGAGATTAATCAAAAATATTTCAGTTTTTGGGTGTAAATTTAGTCCTTTTTTCTGTCTATATTGACTCTCTGATGGAGCTTTATTCCTGTTAAATCTAATTTAGCATGTGGAATATCTATAAACGTAAGAACTCTGCAAAATAAACCTGTTCTGTTGTTATAAGATTGCAGCAAGCTAAGCGACTCTATGCAACAGGCAGGGTTTCCTCAGAAAGAAACTAATAAACTCGACTTCATTGCATCATTTTATAACTAGAATTTAACTGGAATCCATGCAATTACAGTATAATCTGCCTGTATGATTAATTTTAATAATAAGTCTGAATATAAACCCAAGAGTATTAACTTTTAGTGTCACCTGTGTTTGAGGAGCTGCACTCCATGTCCTCCAGTGAGTTCATGTAATCCTGACCCAGCCACTCCTGGTACGTCTTTTTGTCTCCAACACCGACGATGCGAACAGTGGAGTCTTTGAAAATCAGGTCTGTTCCCACGTAGCCCTGAGAGTCGAACATCTTGAAACCAGAACCGGTGTCACTGCTGAAGTGGGTCTGCAGAGACAAAGGAAGAAATACAGGAAAACTGGAGAAACGACAGAATCCCTGCCAAATTTTAGTTTTGCATTAAAGTTTGTCTTAAATCATAAAATCTTTCTGTACATTAGCACTAGCTGTGTTTCCATTAACCATGTAATTACGCAATTTGACATTTTAAAAATAAATTTGGTTAATGATAAAAAGCTTTTGCGCTGGGATGACGTGGTTTTTCGGTCGTATTGAAATTGGTTTATTTTCCAAACTGCAATGAAAACACTTTTTTCCAAGCACACGAGTCACATGACCAACAACCAGATGATACTACTGGCAGAAACGACAAAGACGACGACAAGAAATAGTTTTAGAATATTTTTTTAAATGACATATTGGGTGAACAAACTTAATCTGTGATTTAAATCGCGTTTCTTATTTAACGGAAACACCAAATTATTTAATTGTGTTTTTCAGCATTAGTGGAATATTAACAAAGTTTTGCGTACGTTTGTAATGGAAGTCCAGTTACTAGCTACGCAAATTAAAATTGCAAAAATAAATTTGCTTAATGGAAACATGTTAATTTTCAAAAAACTCACGTTTTCCAATAAATCGTTTTTGCACAAGGATGACATCTTTTTTTTTTTTTTGACTGTATCAAAATGAGTGTATTTTGCAAAACCACAATGGAAAAGTTTTTTTTTTTTACACAAGTCACATGATCAACAACCGGACGTTACTACTGGCAGAAACCATGAAGAAGACGACAACAGGAAGTAGTTTTTAATGACATATCGCGTGAACAAACTTATTCATGTGTGATTTTAATTGTATTTCTTGTTTAATGGGAACATTGTGATTTGTGTATATTTGTAATGGAAATGCAGCAAGTGAAACGACAAATCTCAGTTTCTAGAGTGCCCTTCAAAGATTAGTCACTTAAAAATAATTAATTTCCATTATAAACAATAATTGTGGTGCCAGACTTAAATCAAAGTTTTAACGGTTTTGATAAACTCTGGACTGTCCTGACCTGTGCGCGGTCCAGCAGCCCGTAGATGGCGTGGATGTTGGTTTCTGGCCGCACCATGACGGCGTGAGAGGGAACTCTGGCCAGGTTGCACAGCCGGTACTGGGAGACCTCGGCTTTGGTTCCCTGGGAACAGAGCAGCTGGAAGTCTGTGGACACCAAACCTGCAGCCCAGCTTTCCGTCGAATGACCTGAAACGACGACGGTCGAGTTAATTCCTGGATCCGTCAGAACCTCTGAGACGATTTCTGAAGGATTTCTCACCGTCTGTGTTTTGGAAGACAGTGGAATGCTTGACAAAAGCAACGTCTCCGTCCCCGCTAGCCAGACACCTGAATGAGCAAATTACTGTTTTTACACCTTAAATAAAAACATAACACGTCACTTTTACTTAAATATAAACTTCCACAACTTAAACGGAGAAAGAATTTTCTAAACATCTGTCCGTCACCGTGACATTTAGATGAAATATTCATAATTATTTAAAGTTTACGTCCAAATTAATCATTGCTGAGGTTTATGTACATTGAAATAATACTCAACTCAAGAAACGGGGCTGCAACTGATAATTATTTTAAAATCTGATTATTCTGACGATTAATCTGATTATAAAAAAGCTCACATTTTGCACAAATTTCATTTAACAACTTAAACCTTTTCTACACAATATTAGAAATTAATTAAAAGATGCAAATATGCAAATAATTCAATTAGTTTTTCAAATGAAAATATAAATGGTGTTACTTTGAATGCAATAAAAAAAGCATTAATTTAGTGTACACTTTATCATTTGTAGCAAAAGATGGATCTATAGCTAAAAAATTACTGTTTACCAATCTGTGGATTATTTTTTATTAATAAATTGATTAATAAGAGATTCATTATTTTTTAACCAAACTCAAACCAGATGAAGGTAAAAATGCTATTTGAAGAGTTTTAGGTAAAATAAGTTTAAAGTCAAAGAAGGTTCTTCATCTTAAATGCAGAGTATATATATATATATATATATATATATATATATGGTAAAAAAAAATACAATGTGGTGACATAATAAGGAGAAAAAAAAAGAAATTTATTCCAGGTTCTGTAATCTATGTCATGTTGGTCTTTAAAATTTCCTCTTAACTTTATATTTTGGTCCATCTGATGATGTACTTTTTAAATATTATATGATTGATAATTTGATCAGTTACTCAGTACTTGAGTAGACTTTTTACCAAATACATTTTTACTCTTCCTTGAATAATTTCTTGGACAGATACATTTTATTCTAGTAGTTTTTGGGTTCTCTATAAGTTAATGACGCGTTTGTATCCTAAAGAAAAAGACGTAAAACATCAAATATCTCACAAACGAGATATTAACACACATGGAAAAACTTTATATTGTAGCAGAAAAACTTTCAGTTTCATGACACAAATAGTAAATAATTTACTCCATAAACACCAAAACATTCTTTGATGAATGTTAAGAAGAACAGGGTTTGTTTCGGTACCTGAACGCCCCGTCGTATCCGTCGTACCGATCTTTTCCTTTTTCACATTTATTCTTGCCCGAGTCGTCTCCCACACACAGGTCACACAGGTTCTTGGGGAAGCCGTCTTGATTGGCGCCAGGAACGCAGCTCTTCTGGAAGAATCCTCCCACCGCTGACAATCAGAGCAGACAGAGATTAGCAGGACGAGAGTCACCAGAATCTGTGTCCAAATTAGGATTTTAATATCCAAGCATCAGCTCAAACGTGTCCAAACGTTTTGTACCGTCTGACAAAATCATCAAGCTGAAAGCACTCAGACACCACAATCTATTTGTAAATGTTTCAGTTAAAGATGCAAAAATAATTTCAGGGTAAATTCAATTACACAGAATTTAAAGGAGTGAAGATAAAAGCTTTTGGTAAACATATTTACAGACAAAGGTTGTTTTTGTCTTATATTTTTGTACAGTTTTAATTTAATTACTCCTCTGAGGATGTTGTTCTTCCAGCAAATAGTTATTTTTTGTTTGAGTCTATTTACTCAGAGGTGGGTTGATTCCTCAAGAGTAGAAATGCTTCAACATATTTTTACTCAAGTAAAAGTAAAAAGTAACCATCCTGAAATTATTCAAGTCAGAGTAAAAAGTATTTAGTTAAAAGTACTGAGTAAGTGATCAAATTATCAATCACTTAATATTTAAAAATTACATCATCAGATGGACCAAAATATAAAGTTAACATTTTGGTATTTTAAGGACAAAAATGAGAATAATTCATAAAAATAACAAACATTATAAAATTTTATCAAAAGAAAAATTTTCCAAATCAGTTTCATTCAATAAAAAAGTTATGAAACTTTAACAGAAACTGCAGGTGTGTGTCTGTGTCTGGTGAATTTTTGGTTAAACTCAACAGACATTTTTCTCAAGTAAAAGTAGAGATACTTTATAATAAAAGTACTCAAAGTACAGCATAGTAAAAATACTCTTAAAAGTAATTTTTTTCAAAAGAGTTATTTGAGTAAATGTAACTAGTTCCTACGCAACTCTGTGTGTATTTCAGATATCAATAATCAATTTCTAAATCAGTAGACGATTATTTCAATAATTAATTCATCACAATTAATCTGATTAATAGCTTCAGTCTTAGAAACTATAATACAAAAACAAATCAAAATTACAAGAGGGAATCTGGAGCTAAAGTACGGATCTGACACCGGTATCGATATCATCGATATTATCGATATCGATGATATCGCTCCTGCACTGACCTTGGGGAATCAGGCAGTTTTTGGGGCTGATCAGTCCTCTCTCTATGAGAGCGGATGCAGGAACATTCCAGCCTGCGGTGCGACCGTAGCCGGTGTGACAGGAGCGACCGTCGCGCAGGTTGTCAAGGTTACGGATGTCAGTCCTGCTTTTCTTCACCACTGCAACTGCGTAGTACGAGGAACCGTCACGCTCATCTAAAAGGAGAAATGGGGTGTGTGAGAGCCGGACTGTGGAAACATGTTGTTTTGGTTTTGTTACCTGTGTAGCTCTCGGCGGCAGCGGGAACCAAGCCGTAGTCTTTACCCGCCGTGTAAATGTACCCTCCGTCCAAAGTCATGGCGTCCGCCTCGTTGTTCTGCAAAATTACGAAGATGGGAGACAGTGAAGAACTCTTTAGATCAAAGCAGTAAAGCTAAATATGATGTAGTTTTAGTTACTTTGATCTTGGCCATGCAGTCAGTCAGAGAGGCGCCGTAGAGACAGTTGACGGTCGGAGTGAGACTTTTGCTCAGAAAGGCGGCGCCCATATCAGCACATTTCTGCTGCTCTCCGCTCGACAAAACACACCATCGAATGCCAGAGGGAATATCTGCAAAAAACACGGTAGTTTGGTAGTTTATCACCTTCAATTACCTTCTGCTCTGTTTTACTCAGAGGGGGCAGCACCTAAAAACTTTCTTTTTTTGGTAGCTGTGCAGGAAATGACTCAAATAAGAGTAAAAAAGTATTTGCTGAAAAGGCTTCTGAAGTACTGCGTTAACAAGACGGACCAAAACATAAAGTTATCAATCAATCGAGTTTATTTGTGTAGCAAATTTCAGCAACAAGGCAATTCAAAGAGTTTTATGTCATAAAAAACACAAAAATAAAAAGTAACAGAAAAAAATATCATGCAGCCAGCAACTGAGAAAACCATTAAATATCACTTTGGTCAATATTTCATTAATTATGGTTCAAAAGAAACTTTAAACATGTGGGCTTTAAGTCCAGATTTAAAGGAACTCTGTGTTTCAGTTTTCTAGAAGTAAATACCAAAATTTATGTGGAAATTTTAAGGACCAAAATGAAAATAATTTACATAAATAATGTAATTGCAAAATCAGGCAAAAGAAAAATGTATCTAAATCAATTTCTTTCCATGTAAAACGTACCAGACAAATGTAAAATATGTCTGTCTGCTGAATTTTTGGTTAAAACAAAGTAGTACTTTAAGTAAGAGTAGAAATACTTCATGATAAAATTACTCAAGTAAAAGTAAAAATACTCCTAAAAGAAAATTTTTTCCCAAAACGTTACTGTAGTAACTGAGTAAATGTAACTTGTTTTATGGTTTCGTCTTTTTTGTTTTGTGGGAAACAAATTCATGTTAACATTCTTGTAATAAATGTTATAAACTAGTTAAATGGATTACTATGATTTTTTATGCTATTTGAAATGTTAGCATTAGCTTGTTTAGCTTTAAATGAGGTGTTAGCGGTGCAGCTCACCTTGAGGTGTGCAGTCCATGGCTTTCATGACGTTGTAATAGTTGGTGCTCATCCACCTGACTGGGTCGTCCGCCTCGACCACTTCAAACCCGGTGGTTAAATCAGAGAACAGAACATTTTCCCCGCTGTAATCCGCTGAAGAAAACATGTTGAAATCTGACTTTGCCTTAAAAAAAAGAGACAGAGGTTTCTCTTAGAGGTGACCTTGAACGGGTCGGGGTCGATCTACGGTCTCAACCAATGTTTCTCAACCTTTTTTGGGCCAGCGCCCCCCTTAAAGGATTTGTAGGCTACTTTGCACTGAATACTATTATTAATATTACTATCACTATTGTTGATGTTTCTCTGGGGTTGCTAGGTAACAAGCTGAGCTTCTCTGGGGTTGCTAGATAATGAGAAGAGCTTCTCTGGGGTTGCTAGGTAACGAGCTGAGCTTCTCTGGGGTTGCTAGATAACGAGAAGAGCTTCTCTGGGGTTGCTAGGTAACGGGCTGAGCTTCTTTGGGGTTGCTAGGTAACGAGAAGAGCTTCTCTGGGGTTGCTAGGTAACGAGCTGAGCTTCTCTGGGGTTGCTAGGTAACGAGAAAAGCTTCTCTGGGGTTGCTAGGTAACGAGAAGAGCTTCTCTGGGGTTGCTAGGCAACGAGAAGAGCTTCTCTGGGGTTGCTAAGTACATTTGAGTTGGATTATGGGACTTTTTACGTACCAGGCCGTCCTTCAGCATGTTGGAAACCACAGAGGGAGTGATGTCACTGCCAACCACGACGCCACGAAACGGGATGCGAACCAGATGGCACCGACTCCACTGGGAGACAGGAGCTCTGGTCCCGTCTCTGCACAGCAGCTCATAATTTGACGATAACTGGGATTGGGCCCACAACGGACCCCGACCTGCAGCACAAATAACAGGTCAGCCATTTAATTTATCACAAACACTCAAAGGCTTTTCTCTTACCGTCAGTGTTCTCTGCAACAGTAGTGTGTTTGATGAAAGCCACCTGCCCAGCGTCTTCAACCAAACATCTACAGAACAAACAGATGATGGGATTATTTTTTAAATTGCAGTTTGTCAGTAAACATTAGCAAAATCCAAATTTTGAAAGATCTTTGCACCTTTACTTCTTGAGAAACACCTAAAACAGTGACCTCATTTTATTTTTCCATTTTAATTTAAATATCTAGGTTCAAGCATATTTAGAAATGAATATTTAGATTCATATTTGCATCACGTTCTTCTAAAAAACTGAAAAAATCTAAAGAGAATTTAAACATATATTCTCTTCCTGAAAGTATTTGTTGAACCAAAATGCTCTAACTACATTCTGATAGTTTATTTAACATGGCGTCTTCCAATATATCTAAAATTGACCCTTATTGAACACCATAGTTGCTCTTAGGGATAAACTGATGCACCGTTTTCACTTCCGATACCAATACAGAAATCTAGATTTAGTATCAGCTGATACTGAAACGCTGCTGAAGATGTTTCATTTTTTAAAACGCAGACATAAATGTACTAAATTAAATGTATTTTATCACTCTGCACATTCAAACACACCAACAGTTTCACAAGCTTGGTCAAACATGCAAAAACAACTTTAATTTGTTCAGTCAGTACAAGTAGGGAGAATAACATCCAACGAAAAATAAATGATAAAGAAACTGAATAATAATAAACTGCAGAAAACCTTTCAAATGGTTCATTGGTGGATTATTTTACTTATAATAAGACACTGTGGAACTAGAACTCGGTTGCTAGGTTACAGGCTGGGCTTGGCTGGGGTTGCTAGGTAACGATGCAGTGATATAAGTGAAATAATCTGCCAGTGGATCTAGCACTTATCATCAATTATTTACTTAACACAAGCTCCAATATTGTGCTTAAAAGTTGCATGTAAGTTAGTTTTGTCTTATTTCTAAGATTTCTGCACTAGAAACTAAACCAGAAATACTTGGTAATATTTTGTGTTTTTGCAGTGTTGTCTGTACGCTTGTTTTTTCATGTCTTTCTTTCTGCTTTTAATCTCTATGAAACACTTTTTATTGCACCTGGCTTTTTAAAAACATGCTTTGTGAATAAGGTGTGATCGATAAAACGAATGCTTGTGCTACCTGAACGCTCCTTCGTAGCTGTAGTACATTTCTTGCTCGCTCATTTCACATTTGTGCTGCCCTTTTCCGTCTCCTTTGCACAGCTGACACAGAGACGCAGGGTCACCAGCCTCGTTAGCTCCAGGAATGCAGCTGGCGTTGAAGAAATTTGCCACACCTGACGAGAAACAAACCAAAGCATACAGTTAACTTGGCCTCACACTGCAAAAACACAAAACCTTACCAAGGTTTTTTCTTGAGTTTCTGATGCAAATATCTTGGTACGCTTGAAATAAAACAAGTACAAATGACTTTTCAGCTAAACATATGAGCTTGTTTTGCTGCAGTGGCAGATTTTTTCACTAATAACTTGGCCTTGCACTGTAACAAATTTTCCTGGATGATAAATTATCCCAGAACTTATAGCGATAAACAGTAATACCGTCAATTTAAGACCGTTTTCAGCTACTACAATGATAATGGCATATTAATGGAAGTACACTCCCTCAAAAAAATAAGTAATTTATAATGAACATTTAACACTGGAATTGGAAAACATTTTCAATATCCAAAATAAGCAAACCAAACAACTGAAACAACAATAATTAAAATGGATTATGAAACTTCTATAGCCCAAAATGGGTTTTCAAACATATTAATCATTCAGCTCTGACAGGGAAAACAGGCAAAAACAGCAGGTAGTGCAAACTGACTGCTTGGTACTTTTGCAGCAGTTTTCAAAATGGCAGCTTTTCAACAATTGTAAAGGGGAATTTCATTTTGACGACTGGAAATTCATTGCAAAGAATCACGATGAATTGATTTGGTGCTTATTGTGAAAGGCTCACTTATAACACAACATTTTTCTGCGTTATAAGTGAAATAATCTGCAAGTGGGACTAGTCTTTTTCATCAATATTAAGAAAATATTGATTTAAAACAAGCTCTTATGTGTTGCTGTAAAGTTACATGTGAGCTAGTTTTGTCTTATTTCAAACGTAGTAAGATATTTTCACCATAAACTATATCAAGGATTTAGTGTTTTTGCAGTTTATGCATGCTAATGACGTATTTGCTATGAAAAACAACAAATAAACAAAGCCATAAAAACAAGAATCTCTGGTACTTTTTGTAGTTCAACACTACAATACATCATTGACTCAATACTAACACCTTATTTTTATTGAAGTCAATATTAGAAATCCAATTTTCCTCTCAAATGAGCAAAAATTCTGGAACATAATTTGTTTAACATGTCTGCATGTAAAAAATCGAGCAACTAAAAGCAGTAATGAATGTTTTAAATAGCAGTTGTTTCTGTTCATGCGCTCCGTATCAATTATACATCCAAATTAATTGTATTTCTGTGTGTTTTTACCCTTTGAAACGTCGCAGCTCATTACAGACATGAAGCCCTGGTCGATCAGGAATCCCAGCGGCATATTCCAGCCAGCAGTTCGCCCTTTCCCGGTGTGGCAGCTCCGTTTCCCCGCCAGGTTGTTGATATTGATGGCGGAGTTGGACTTCTTCACCACGGCAACGGCGTAGTAGGAGCTGGTATCTGGCGAAACAACAGAAACAACTGAAGCGATTCCGCTGTGCAATTTGACAGTTTGAAAATAAACTCTCTTAATGGAAACAGCTGATTTCTACGGAAGACGATTAGGGCCACTGGGGGGGAAAATAAGACAGTTATGACTTTAATCTCAGAATTCTGAGAAAAAAGTCAGAATTCTGACTGTTGGAATAAACAGTTACAGTTTATTCCAACTTTTCATGAACCTGATATTAATCCTGACTTTTTAATCTAACAGATTATTCAGAATTCTGAGATTATAGTCAGAACTGTTTTATTTTTTTCCCCAGTGGCCCTAATCCTCTTCCGTAGATTTTGTTAAAACTCGTTTTCCGATAAAAATTTAAAAAAGTTCTGATGCTGGAAAGCATAGACATACTATATATTATATACTTATATTATGTCTATGCTTGAAAGCCACACGAGGCACAAGATCAATAACCGGATGTTGCACTGGCGAAACCCACGAAGAAGAAAATAGCGGGAAGTTGGTGGCATGTTTTTATTTTTTACCGACTTACTATGTGAATAAACTTATTCTCAAAAGGTTATAGTTGCGTTTCTTATTTAATGCAAACACCAAAATTGCGAAATTGTGTTATTATTTTTACGTTAGCAGAATATAAGCTGCGTTTTCATTGAGTATATAACTACGCAAATTGATATTTTGAAAATAAAATTATTCAATGGAAACGCAGCAATTAAAAAAAATCTAGTTTTTCTGGTTTTTCAACCGGATGTTGCCTCTGGCGAAACCCACGAAGAAGACAACAAGAAGTAGCTGGAAGACATGTTGTTTAATAATTTATCGCTGAACAAACTTATTTACCTGTGAGTTTAATTGCGCTTTTTTATTTAATGGAAACGAAATGGCAAAATTATAATTTTTTTACATTAAGTTTTGTGTACATGTGTAATTAGTGACCTCTACATGAACCCGTATGGTACCATTTACCTTTGATCATTAGTTCTGCAGTCGTATCATCCGAGCACTGACAGTTTCTTAATGGTCAAAGTACAGTAAGATTTCATAATGTACCAAGTGCAACACAGAGATTACCATCCAGATATAACAGGTGTTGTAACTAACAATGTAGCTACATCGACATTTTCCACCTCACCCCGATGATACTCCAGATATTAAGTTATCTCAACATATATAATGTTACCTTTTCTGATAAAAAGGCATAATGTAAATTTCTCATATATAAAGCAATCAGTCATTATGATGATATAAGTATTAAAAAAAAATAGCCTGAATGCTTTAACTTCTCAATAATATTTTAAGGATTTACTTTCATAGAAGTTGATGAACCAGAACTAATAATTTGCATTTTTTGTTTTTAGGGCAGGAAAAGAAGAGAAATACTGAAAAACAAACTTTGCATCTCACCATATCACATGATTGTGACGTAGTCTATACAGTTGAATGAAGAATCTGAGTCTTACCACCGTTCTTTGATTCACTGGCAGCCATCTTGAAGGTGGCAGTCTTCATTGCATTGTAGATGTTAGTGCCAGACATGGACAAGGCATCCACTTCTTTTTTCTGCAGTGAGACATAAAAGCACATATAGATATGTTCTGAGTCTAAGTGCAAAAAGAAGAGATGAATGAAGAACTAGGCAATTAATAAATAGCACAATAAGTGATAGTATTTGTTGTTGTTTCTGCTGTTTCTGCTTTAGACAATCTAAAAAGTCAGAAAAAGAGCAGTGTTTAGCATCAACAGTTTGTTTTGTGAATAAACAGTTACAGTTTATTCCAACTTTTCTTGAACCTGATGTTAATCCTGACTTTTTAATCTAACAAATTATTTCATTGCAAAATAACCAAGTAATTTTGCTTTAGTTTCTAGTGAAAATGTCTTTGTACCTTTGAAATAAGACAAAACTAATTTACAAGTAACTTTTCAGCAAGACGGATCTTGTTTTAAGTCAATAATTCCTTAATATTTATTTAAAAAGTTCTAGTTTCATTGGCAGATTATTTCAGTTACATTAAAGGACCGTTACCTAGCAACCCCAGCCAAGCCCAGTCCGTTTCCTAGCAACCCAGTTCTAGTTCCACCGCAAGGTTCTTTCAGACATTTTCCCAGGTTGACTTGAAACATGTTGCTGAAAACTTACCTGTAAGTTATTTTTGTCTTATTTCAAGTGAACTACACTGGAAACTGGCCCAGAATTGTTTGTTTTTTTCAGTGTTTTGTGTCATAAATAGTAAATTATTGTTTTCGTAGCTGCCAAAATCCCACCTGTAGTTTCTGAATGCAGTCCTGGACGGCCGGGCCGTTGATGCAGCTGACGGAGGGCCGGATGGAGACTTTGGAGAAAGCCTGGCTCATAGCCTGACATTTCTTCTGCTCCGGCTCTGAGACGGTGCACCATCTGATGGGCCGCTGGCAGAACACTGATAAGGATATTATTGATTACTGTGTAACTGAGCAGGTTTTGAAAGAACTTGGAAACGTAGAGCTGTTGCAGAGGCTGTTTGGATTCTTTTCAATGCAGAATTTTTAAGTTGTTAATTCTAACTATGGGGAAAAAATGCATTTCTGCAGATGAAAAAGCTCAGGAATATCCTGCTCTGTATATGTTACACTGCAAAAACACAAAATCTTACAGAGCCGCTTAGTTTCTAGTGCAAATATCTTAGTACAACTTAAATAAGACAAAAATAACTTAGAATTAACTTTTTAACAATATTCAGGTATTATTGTTTTCAATAACTCCTTCATACTGATGAACTAGTTCCACTGGAAAATATTTATTTCACTCATAGCAGGAAATATTTGTTTGTTTTAAGTGAAATACCAGTTGAGTTAATACATTTTATTAATATTAAGGAATTATTTACTTAAAATAAACTCCTATATCTTGCTGAAAAGTTACTTGTAATTAATCTTTGTCTTCAAGTGATGTATGATATTTGCATTAGAAACTAGACCAGATAATATGTGGTGTTTTTGCAGTGTAGTGTGTTTAATTCATGTTTCAGAAACTCTTACCTGCAGGCAGCAGCAGCAGCAGAGCTCCTACTATCTTCCACGTTGTCATGGTTTTTGCTTTGCTTCCTCCGGGTTTCACTGAACCGCCTTTCTGCGCTTCTCCACTTTATAGGTTCGCTCCAATATCAAAGTCCGTTTTTTATCTCCGGTGTTCGACTTAAAGTCCTCCAGTCGAACCAACGCTGTGATTTTGCTGATTTACAACCCAATCTCCAGCAACAGAAACAGCAGTTCCAGGTGTTTTTACAGCTCAGTGTAAGAAGCGCAGCAAACTGCTTCAGGTTTTCCTGGACATGGCAGGCCTGGCTGCAGGCCAGCGCCCGGACAGAGAGGTTCTGTTCCAGCCCGGCCTGCTTCCCCCTACCTGCCTGCCTGCCTCTTCTGCCTCTGTGGTGTTTTTCCATTAAGGATGTGGCAAAGCAAAGCAGGGATGTAATCCAGCACAGTGATGATGTTGGTGGAAAACAATCTGGGATGTTTGAATCTGTTTTCTGTACCAGTACAAATCGCTTTTAACTTATGATTTCAGTTTATGTGACTTTCAGAAATAATCTACACATATTGTCGCATCTGGTATATATATAAAATGCATAGGAAGTGGTAAAATAAACTAATCTTTCATGTAGCAAAATAATATGGAAGAGTATCAGGGCTACTGGGGGGAAAAGGAAAATATGACGTTTGATCTCAGAAGGTTAAAGTCAGAAATCTGAATTCTGAGATTACAGTGAGATTACAGTGAGATTACAGTCAGACTGCTTTGTTTTTCCCTCTTAACCCTCTTGCTTTAAAAAAGTCAGAACTTTAACTTGAGAAGAGAAAAACATTTCAGGGACAAACATAAGACAGTTGATTATTGTTTACAGTCACTTGCTCAGACAGAGAGGTTTGAGGGTTTAGATCATCAGACTCAGAAAACTGTGATAAGAGTTCAGGATTTGGCCACATGGTTTTGGAAGACCAGATATTATTGTCTGTTAGATTTTTATCTAAAATAAAATTCCATGATATTTAAAAAAAAAGCTCATAAAGAATCAATTATACTGAATGTTTCTCAATTATAGTCAAGGCTAAGAGAAACAGCTCTTACAGAAATAACCTTATTATTCTCACGAGGAAAAAAGGCAATTAAGAATAATAATATTAAGAAATCAATAGAAATTACACAAACACTTACATCACGTTTAAAAGTCTGCTGAGGATAAAAACTGTTTTTTCAGACTTTCACATTTTTTCTTGCGAAACAGAAAGTTTTAGCTGCAACTTTGTTAAAAATAATGATAATAAAAGAAATATTTTAGCTCTAAACATCTTCAGAATAGCTTTAAGTTATTTAAGTGATATTAAAAACACACGAATTGTAAGGTTTAAGTCTCTTAGTTTACAGCAGCAGTTCTGGTCATGCGAGGTATAAAATGTCAGCTGATGTTTGGATCTCCAAATTAAAACCCTCCTAAGTGTCTTCACATGCATCCCTGGTTCTGCTCCAGTAATAAAAGAGTGAAATTCGCCACGCTGTGCTCTAAGGTCACGTACAGCAGCAAGAGGGAAATATAACAATAAAGAAGCTGCTTTTTCTTCGCATGCTGAAGCTTAATAAAACAACAAATTCAAGTCCCATTAGTTTACAGCCGGAAATTTCACCCTCATTACCGGATTGTTGGACTTCAGGTCGCTATGAACTCAGCGACCCGATGTCCAACAATCCGGTAAGGCGTGATAATCTGAACCTTGGACATGCTGTAAAGTCAAAGGCTGAAAGTTTCACCGTGGTTGCTGACTGCAGACAGGCGTAGAAACTTTGAGCTGACAACTTGAACATCTTTTTAAAAGGGATGTATGACGCAAAATTCACATTTTGCTTGTTTTTGTACTTCCGTTTTGGTTTCTACTGCTCCTAAAAAGAACCAATGCTTAAAAGAAAAACACCCCAATGTTTTTTGGCAATAAGTTCATGTTTCTGCTAAATAATCCATTTCAAAAACTTTCTGAATGCAACGTCACAAATCAACGGGCGCATATTCAACGGCGACTGCGTCGTTACTTAGCAACCCGAGCTGAGCTCCAGCGCGTTTGATCAGCCGTACAATGGCTGCTGGAAAAGACAAATGTTTCATTAACTTACCATCCAGAAACCACTTGTTGCATTCTTGTTGGTTGTGCAGGAGGCTCCACTTCTGCTTTTCAAATATGAACGGTTGAATAATTCCCCATCTATTTGTAGCCAATTTTACATGAAGAGTGTATTTAAAGTGACAAGAGTCCCAAAACAAATCACTCTAAAAGGAGCTTAAAATGCTCAAAATCTTTTTGTCTAAGAATTTTTTTATATTTTTTTAAATTGTGTTTTGTGTATCCTAACCTGTTCAAGGAAGCATCTTTAAAATAATGTTATTTTACATGTGACCTGAAAGGTAATTTACATAATTCGCCATTTAAGACAATAAGATACCATTTGTAACTAGTTTAATGTTAAAGATGAAGTATTTTGTTTTCCAGGCATATAGAAAAGTAACAATGTCAACTTCAGTGGTCATAGAAATGCTACATATATAGCAGATATGACTAAAACAATGTTTTACTTTGTAATGCAAGTCCTTGAAATTGGGCCTCTGTCTCTTTAAGAAACTCAGAAACTTCAGGAAGTCTTCATGACGTCGCTCCTTTATTAACCCTTTAGCAACATTTTTAGCAGCCTAAAACCTAAACCAACCTAAAATCAAACTAATAATGCAGATAAATTTACATTATTTTTTAATCTACAAAAAAGTTGTACATTTTCACCAAAAAACTTATAAACTGAAATTAATATCAGAAAAAAAAGTCTGACTTTTGAAAATTGTCAACATTTGAAAAAGTTTTTTGTAGAAAATTTCTGAGGTTAGTGGACATTCACTACTTTTAAATTTTTTTTATAAATCTACATCAGCCGTGATGCGCCAACGTAGATTTTGCATGTTTTCTGTTTTAAAAGAAAAGCATTTGGTTTCCAGTTTCTCTTCGGCTCGCTGGAACAAATTTATTTTCAGTAACAGGAACTGGATTCGCGTCACTTTGTTTAAAAACGTTTGTTAAATTTAGTCAAGGCTAGTAAATTAAATAAAAGCTGATTTTGGTGAATAATTTCAGTAAAAATCTCTGAATAAAAATTGTTTTACCTTTTCTTAAGGCTTCATTATAACAAGACAAACACTTTACCATCTGCATCTGTCGACTAAATTTATATCATTTTTAATAGCATTTTTTAAAATTATTCACAAATGGCCGCCGAGAAACATTTTGGATGAAAAAACTGCAAATTTTCAACTGAATTACCACCAAAAAGTTCGTTATTATTCAAAATATCTCCGTAAATGCACCGTAGATGTGAAATGAAAGGAAAATATAAACATTTTTATGCATTTGATAGAGAAAAAGGAAAGAAAAGTCATCTCTCGTCACATTTAAAGGGACTGCAGTAAAGCTCAATAAAGCCTTTTATTTATTTTTGTACCAAAATAGGCAGTTAGAGCAGGGATAAATATTATATTATGTTAGATATAGATACATCTCTTTAATAGATTCTTTGCATCGGTGCTTTACTCTAACAAACAGTGGCATAGTCCCCCGGCTAAAACACGCAGGCAGAGCCGTACGGAGGTTCCCGTTCTCTCAGCCGAAGGTTACAAATAATCTACTGGGATTAACAAGGGAGGAAACATAAATCCAGAAGAACAGAGGAAACATTAAAGCTCTCAAAATGTGGTGAAAGTTGGTAGTTTTTCTGCGTTTTCAGGGCGCCGATGCTGAAAGAAGGGCCTCTCTGTACGCCTCTGTCCTCCAGTCAGCTTGGAGGAGTCGCCTTGAGGGATTAACGTGGATTAAGGGGAGACGGTGGCTGACGAGGTCCATACGAGCAAGGGCTGGGTCATCAAAAGCATCTTGAATTTCTGTCCTCAAACAGCAGCTGATCGGATTATTTTTTACCGTCACGCATCCTGTCACGATGCAGCTGAAGGTTCGGTTTCCGTGACGACAGGGAGGAAACGGTGAAATTAAAGCTGCAGCTGGTTTTTATAGAGGAGAGAAACGAAGCAAGTAGTGCTGAGGTCACACACCCAGAGTCAAAATAAAAAATAAAAGCATAATGTTACCAAAAAAATACAAACTAAATAAAAAACATACAGTGTATTTATGACAAAGTAATAGGACCAGACGAAGAAAATAATAATTATAAGAAAAAAAAGTTGTAGTAAAAGGAGAATTAAGTCATAATATCACGACTTCATTCTCATATTAATTTGACTTTAATACGACTTTATAGTTCATAATATAACTAATTTTATTCTTGTCATAAAATTACGAGAATAAAGTCGTGCAAGAGTAAACTTAACATAACATAAAGTAATATTGACTTTACTTTCATAATATTACAATATTATTTTAACTTTATTCTCGTATTATTTTTACTTTAATGGAACAACTTTACTTTATTCCCATTATAAAACTACAAGAATAAAGTTGCAATATTACCAAATACAGTTGTACAAGAATAAAATAAAAATAATGCAAGAAATTCTTTATTTTGACTTTATTCTCATTTAAACTTTAAGAGTATAACTTTACTAATGCAACTTAATATAATTTACTAATGCAACTTAATATAACTTATTTTCCTCATAAAATTACAAGAATAGTCATAATATTACAACTGTATCATAATACTACAACTTTATTTCCATATTATTTCAACTTTAATTTTTAAATTTAATTATTTTTTATTTTCTTAGCATGACCCCAATACTCTGTCAAACATTTTTTCATGACAAACTTTCATGTTTATGGATCATCTGATATCTTTGTTTGCTAAAAATATGTAAAAAAAACCCCAAAAACCTTCACCAAATCTTCTTCATAAAGACACAAAGACGCGTCACACAAGATGCTTTAGGAAATCAGCCCTCGTTAGTGCAACTACATTTAGAGGGGAAGGAGGTCCTGATGATGATGATGATGATGGAGATGAAGGAGGTGTTACACTGTTTAAGGTCAAAGTGCACGGAGAGCATAGGAGACAGATCTGGAAGTCTGAGGTAAAGCCAGAAAAAGGAGAAATCCTGGAATCGTTTTACTGCTTTTTAAAAATAATGAAGTAAAGAAAACTCTTGATATCTGATTTAAAAATGGAAATGTTTCAGATTGATCCGATTTTAATATGTTTTATTCATTATGTCACACTTTGGACACCCCTGATTTAGAAGAACAAATTTTCCATCCTAATATTCCAATATCGAGTAAAACCTCCCAAATACGGCAAATCTTTGCTTTGAATTGCCTTTTCCTGTCTCTTTAGAGGAATTTTTAAGAACTATATTTAAATCTTCTCTTGGTACTTTTTATATAACATATTAGGAGTGAAGTGAGCAACATCAGGTCTGCGCCACAAAAACACAAATTATGACTTTTCACTACAAACATCGTTCATGTTTTTGCCTCTGCTGGAAATATTCGCAATGAGGTGAAAATTATGGTCAGATTTTTAGTTTGAATTAGTTTCCATATTAATATTTTAGCAAAAAATATTAACCCAAAGCGTCAAATATATCTTATAAAACTTTGATATAATTCTCTATATTGTATGAAGGAAATATAATTGTTTCATTTAAAAGTGGTTATGAATATTTTTCATGCTACATCCATAAACAGTAGCTTCTCAACACTTTGGTTTTTGCAAACACAAAATCTTTAAGTATTTTTGTCTAGTTTCTTAGTACACTTGAAATAAGACAAAACTAAGTTAGAAGTAGTAGCAGAAATATCTTGATTGTTTTAAGTAAATAATTCCTTAATATTGATGAAAAACTACAAGCTCCAGTGGAAGATTATTTCATGTATAATACTTTTTTCCTGTTATCCTTATAACTTTGGAAAAATGTCTTGTTATAAGTGAAAGAATCGCCCAGTAGAACTAGAACTCGGTTGCTAGGTGACGGACTGGGCTTAGCTGGGGTTGCTAGGTAACGGCGTTATGTTACAAGTGAAATAATCTGCCAGTGGAATTAGAACTTTTTCATCAATATAAAGGGATAATTTACTTAAACAAGCTCCTATGTCTTGCTGAGAAGTCACTTATAAGTTAATTTGGTTTTATTTCAAGTGTACCAAGATATTTACACTGGAAACTAGATCAAAATTACCTGGTAAAATTATTATGTTTTTTTTTGCAGTGTGATGCTGAAATGCGTGGCAGGGGAAGGTAGAATTACCATAAACATTTTCACCTCCTATATAAGGATTTTAGAGTGTAGGAAGAGAAAATGAGGATACAAAGGGATGAGAAATGTAAAAAAAGACAGAAAGAAACTCTAAAAATACCCAATGCCATGTAGAATGACAGACAGAAAGACAGACAGGGAGTTAGATCAAGATTTTTGTCCCAAAAACATGCTCTTAAAGCTACAGCGTGCAAAAGTCTGCCTCTTGGTGACAATATTATCATGTATCATTACAAACCGACACATGAATGCATTACTCTTTGTTAATATGAAAACAACAACGACAACAATAAGAAGAACAGTAGTGAAATAAATCAGATCATGGTACAAGTAGCCTTGATTTGAACCAACTCCTTAAACATTAAGGAACCAAGCTGAAGGAAGATCCACCCGGAGGCTGCCGGACCGACCCGAGGTCCTCCCGCCGCAGGAAGGAGGCGTCCCAGATAGTCCCGGCCTCGCCGCGCCGTCATCGTGTGCTTGTGTGAATACACGTGTGTGCAGCAATGCAAAACAGAGGAAGCAGGCTGATAGTAGAAAAAAGTAAAATCAAGTGGGAAGTGTGGAGACAGTAATGTGTGTGCATGGATATTTTGCATGTGTGTTTGTTCAGAGTCGCTCCTTGGTGGTCACCCAGATGTAAGGACCCGACTGCTCCTCGATGATTTGCTTCACCTGCGAGTAAATTTCCTCTAAAGAAGAGCCGTGGACTATTGCTGCAAGAGAGACAAACACACAGAGATCAGTGGCTAACAAAGGAAATACACGTTGTTTCTGAGCAGGAAGAAGCAGAAAATAAATCAATCAATCACTGAACATGTTCTCTCCATTTTTTGAACAAAGTAATTATTAGATAATGAAATTTTAGTCAGTTTTGCGACTTTAAATCCACGCCCCCCCCCAAACTCAAAGTTTACACTCGCATGTAAAAAGAGCTTCCAATTAGATGCGCAATTAGACAACCATACATCTTTCAAAAGCAGAAGTGGAGCCTACTGCACAACCAACAAAAGTGTAGCAAGTAGTTTCTGACCAGTAAGTCAAGAACAAAACACTTGTCTTTTCCAGCAGCCATTGTACAGGGCAAAAAGAAAAATTAAGGAATTCAAGGAAAAGATGAGAAAAATTACAAGTCTGAAATAAAAAGTCGTATTCATATCATTGTTTTTTATGTGTGTGTGTGTAAGTTGACTAACCGGTGAAGTACTCTGCAAACTCCTGCTCCAGTTTGATGCCTCTGTCAAAGGCCTTCCTCGCCTGATCCTCTGTCAAACGCTTGTTCATCTCTCTGCGGAGAGCAAACACGGAGGTTCAAAACCGGATTTTACTTTTGTTAAGTGCAAGTGTCCAACTAAACTAAACTAAACTCCAGGTTGTAAACAACAAGGAATGAGCTGTGGTGCAGAAAACCTACAATATATTCTTATACAGAAAAAAATATTGTGAAAAAGTTTTTTTTTATAAATTTCAAAATGCTAATATTCATAAACACAAAAACAAAGGATGTTATATCTATAATTTCAGTACGTTTTAGTTTTATAAATGTAATCCAGGACATAGTTCTAGTTTTAATTATTGTTATTTAATTTTTCAAAAATGTTTTCTCAATTTCAGTTTTTGTCATATCATTAGTTTTAGTTAACTACAATATGCAAGGTTGGTGGAATCAGCTGACTCTGGTTACCTAGCAACAACCTTCTGAGTAACTTTTGGTTACCTAGCAACAACCTGTTTAGTAACTTGCGCAGCAGCACTTTAAGGTGTCGCTACTGTGTCCCATAAATGCTTAAAAATAAAAAAGACGAGAGAAAACTGGATGAAACAGGACAGGTAATGTCACCAGTTTTGAATATTTCTGACATTTAAAACAGAAAACCTACCAAATGCTACGAAACACTTACATTGTGATACATTTTCAGCCATATTGTCCAGTCCTAATTAAAACGAAGCACTTTCTCTGTAAAACCTTTCAGTTTGAAAGCGTACAAGCATGGTTGTTTAGTACATCACTACTACTCACAGGATGTTGTCGACATTTCGCGGTCTAAGGAGGATAGCGATGGGGTAGAGGCCCGCCATCTGGAGACGCTTTATGGCATTCCCAGAAACATCCAGGATGCAGTGTTTCCCCTGCAGGAGACCAAGAGTCCGACAATCAGCCGCCTTCAACACGCTCTTCCTCCCGACGCGCTCTGAGCGGGTCTTACCTTGTCGGCAACCTCTCTGACAGACTGTATGCTGGTCCCGTAGAGGTGGTTGTTGTACTGTCCCGCCTCGATGAACTTGTGTTCCTGAATCTCTCGCTCCATCAGCTCTCTCGAGGACATGAAGTGATAATCTCTGCCGTCCACCTCGTAGTCTCTTCGTGGCCGTGTTGTGTCTAACAGGGACAGGATTCATACAGATTCAGATGTGGCAAAAGTAAATAAAAATTACGCTGCACAAACACAAAATCTAAATTATATTTTATCAGGTTTCTAGTGTGAATATCTTTGAATTCACACTCTCTTAAAAAAGATTTTAAAAACTAGTTCCACTGGCAGATTTTTAAAACATGTTTTCCACATTAAAAGTGAAAAACATTCTGACAGATGAACTAACACTTTCCCCTCAATATTAAGGAATTATTGACTTAAAGAAATCAAGAAACTCACGTGGGACACAGGATCCAAACTTTTCAGGAAACTCAGAGATGAGGTCATCATTGACCCGATCTTTCATTGGTCCAAGCACAATGACTGGCCGTGTGTAATTAACTGGGAAAAAATTAAAAGAAGGAAGTTTATTTCCATGAAAAGACATTTGTTTGATTACTAAAAGTGAAAATGGGCTGAATCTGACAAAATTTCTCATTTCACAAAATAAATTCACTGCTAATGTCTAATGAACCACAATTTAATCCTTATAACCAAATAAATTATACTTTAAAAATTCTGTCTATGTGTAAAAATACAAAGGAAATCAAACTAACAGGACCAAGAAAACGTCCACTTTAATCTGATCCTACAGGGGGCTATAACTATAACTGAACAGATGGAGAAGTAATGAAATCTTAAGTTGTTGTACATCAAAACTTGTTTGTTGTTTTGTACGTTATTAAGTCAAAAAAACCCAGTTTGAAGATTCTTTTGGGCTCAGAAGAAAAAAATAATTAAATCTATTCTAATTTCTTTTAATTTGTTTTCTATTTTAAACCCGGTTTAATAAATTAGTTAAAATCCAATTGAGTTCTCTCAAATCAAGTCGGTTGATAAGTGTGTTCTTATTTATTATGAAATAAAAAGAAAATCTAAATATTTTTGTTTATTTGTTTATTTTGTTAAAATAAATTATTGAAGACAGAAATAGTATTATAGTGGAAAAAATTTAAAATGAAATGATTCTTTGCATTTATGAAGCATTGTCCAGCATTGTTCCCGACCAGAAGCTAAAGCCTCTCTATTGCTGTCAGGTGATTTAATGATTCATATTTCATAGAAATAACTGAAAAAAGTGAACAAAAAATAAAATAAGAGTCATTTACGTACCTTCCTGCTGCACAACAGGCTGGTATGTAAGGAGGATCTCCTCCTGGCCAGCTGTTCAAACAGAAACAAATATTTTTAAAGGCTTAATGATCACATTTTTGACACCACACCAAACTCCTACCCACTTCTACATTTGGAAAGAAAACTTCTCCAGCAGCTCTGGAAAAGTAGAGAGAAATGTGACTTGCACACAAGAACCACATGCACATAATTAACACACACAGGGAAACACACACCCACGGACAGACGAAATGGAAAACACAAGAGGACGCAGAGCGAGGCGCAGCGGAGAAAAGGTAGAGGAATGGAGGACAGACGAGGGTCTACACTTACAGGAACTACTCTCACTATCACTGGTGCCAGAGGTTACCAGCGCTGGAAGGACAAGACAGGTCAGAGTCAACACACACACATCCACACAATTACATACACACATAACTCACAGGAGCACAAACACAACTTGCACGTATAAAATGTCTTATATTTAGTCATCAGTTATCTGGAGGCACAACCATCTTAAAGCCAAAGTTAAGCAGCTGTTCGGTAACTGAAGTCATTTTTCTCTTTTGAAAATAGTAACACTGCAAAAACACAAAATCTTACTCAGTATTTTGGTCTAGTTACTAGTGGAAATATCTTGGTACACTTGAAATAAGACAAAACAAACACAAGTAACTTCTCAGCATAGGAACTTGTTTTAAGTAAATAAGTTCTTAATATCGATGAAAACGTTCTTGCTCCACTGGCAGATTATTTCACTTGTAACAAAGCACCGTTACCTAGCAACCCCAGCCAAGCCAAGCCTGTCACCTAGCAACCCAGTTCTACTTTCACTGGAAGATTCTTTCACTTATAGCAAGACATTTTCCCCTTGTTATAAGTGCAACAGAACTAATCCGCCAAAAAAACTAATACTTTTTAATCAATATTAATGAAATATTGATTTAAAACAAGCGCCTATATTTCACTGAAAAGTTACTTGTAAGTTAGTTTTGTCTTATTTCAACTCTGCTAAGATATTTGCACAAGAAACCCAGTTCTAGTTCCACTGGAAGATTATTTTATAATAAAACATTTACTCCATGTTATAAGTGAAATAATCTGCCAGAGGAACTCGCATTTTATTTGCTCAATATTAAAGGATTATTGACTAAAAACAGGCTCCTCTATCTTACAGTAAAGTTACTTATAAGTTAGTTTTGTCTTATTTCAAATGTACTAAGATATTTGCACTAGACACTATACCAAAATTACTTAGTAAGATTTTGTGTTTTTGCAGTGAAATATTATTATACTTCTTATTCCTAAAGAAAAGTCTGAATTATGAAAACTCAAAGCTGATGTTAGCACAATAGTCTGCACAGGACTATGCTACAATGCAAAACCTGCATTTAAAGCAGAGACAGCCTCTGGGTTGTGCTGATGTAACAAAAGATGATTTATTTGACTTCGGTGCTTTCCACTCCAAATGCAACTTTCCTTTTTCGAATCAGCAGATTTTTATTTTTACAAAGATCTGCAGAAAATAAAAAATGGAAGTAAAACATCTGTGTTGCAAGACACAGAAATAAAACTTGAATTGTTTCTTGATTTAACAAGGAATCATTGTGAAAAACAAAACAAGTGTAAGATTTAGCTAAATTTCAGTTAATTAAAAACAAATAAAGCAGAAGATTCTTCAGGAATAATAAACAAATTACGTCTAGTTGGATGAAAATAAAGCAATCTATAAATTTCATCACTAATATACCATTTAATCTAGAAAACTACACAATAAAGTGATAAATTAGAACTATTTTGAGGGAATATTATTGGCTATCCTCTACCAAAACAGACAAAACTATCATATCAGGACAAGCAGTTACACATAGTGACCAGCAGGTGTCAGCGATAGTTAGGTAGCTCACCTTTCTCCTCTTGATCCTGGAGGAGATAGAAAGAGAGGAGCTCATTAATCACCACTCACAGGACAATGAAACTGTGTGTGTGTGTGTGTGTGGGGGGAGTGTGGGTGTGTGTGTGTGTGTGTGTGTGTGTGTGTGTGTGTGCGTGCGTGTGTTGTCGGCAGAAACACGGTTTGAAAGTCCGCTATGCAAATAACCGAGAGAGGAAGTGTGTGTGAGGGTGTGATCTTTTTGAATGATCATTTCTTCATCACGTGGCGCACCAGTTCGTACAGTGTGAAGAAAACAGAAGAAGGGTGAGATCGAGCCGACAGCGCAGTGCTATCAATAGCTTGTGCTAAACTTGTGTCAGAGCTCATTTCCACACTCAAGTAATGCTGCAGCCTCAGATCTGATCAAGGTCCAACATTTAAAGGGAACTTATTATGCTTCCTTCAACATGTAAGGTCAAGATTTCTGCACAAAATCATTTTAGTCTTATTGTCACTTTAACATCCCTCGAACTCAACTTTTACACTCGCACGTGAAAATGGCTGCAAACAGACGTGCCACTGTACAACTGTGCATGTTTGAAAAGCAGAAGATCAGCCTCCCGCATAACCAACTAGAATGCAATAAGTCGTTTCTGGATGATAAGACAACATAACAGTTATCCATTCCAGCAGCCATTGTACAGTTCATACAGTAGTAAAACCAGCTGATTAAATGTCCTGGAGCTCTGCTTGGGTTGCTCCAGGTCAGTGAACGGGCTGGGATTCACAGTGGTTGCTAGGTAACGAGGTGCAATGACTGCATGCTGGAGGTTTTTGAAACGGCTCATTTTTCAAACACCAAAAAACATCAACTTACTGCCAAAAACCGAGTGCCATTTAAAAAGCTTCATTTAAAAAGCTGCCGAGTTCTTTACTATTATTAAACGCTCCAGCGATTCTTCATCAATAACGACATGATGAGTCCAGACAAGAAAGTGACTATAGCACAAATTGAACTCAAGAAACTGAAATGAATGAAATAAGCTGAAAGTTTTAGTTCAAAAAGTGGATTTATGACAGCATTAATCTGTTGATCCAACATAAAAGAGCTGTTCAGTGTTAGGTCCCAAACTTTGCTAATATGAGAAGCTGAAAAACCAGAAACATCGACTGAAATGACAAGACGGATTATCTTTATCTTTTTGTTGGTTTTCGTAGCATCTTAAAACACTAACAACTAACTTTTATGTGAAAAGAAAATATTTATTTACATTTTATCAACACTTTGGTGTCAGGTTTTTGCTGGAAGTTGGAACCATTTCAGGTAAAATGACAACTTTTCCAAAGTTGGAATCAAACTACTGATTAAATTGTTCACTTGTTACAAAGAAATGTGCTGCGACAGTTTGGGTTAAATTGGCCAAACCTTTAGGGTCAGCATGAGGTGCACAAACTCACCGATCTGTCCTGAGACCTCGACACTCTGACCATCTTTAGCCTTGACCTTTCCTTCTTCTCTGCTCTGTGAGAGAAACAAAATGAGCAAAAACACAAATCAACACTAACAGAGAAGAAACTGATGCTTTCTTTAAGAAGCTAATAAGAAATAAAACAAATCTCAACAAACAAAAGTGCATTTGGGCCATTGTAAAAAAAAGGAGAAGTATATTTTCAACAAAAATCTCACAAATGTTTTTTTTTTACTAGAAAATTTCTGAGTTTGAAAAGTCAAAAATTGCTAGAAAAACAAATTTTTTAAAATTTGTATTTCTAGAAAAAACATGGACATGCCTGAGTTTTAAGAGTAAATAATTTGCTAGAAAAAAAAACTTTGAAATTTTTAGATTAATCTTGGAAAATTTCTAGACAAAACAAGGAAATTTCAGAGTTTGAAAAGTCAAAGATCTTCTGAAAGAAAATTGGAAATTTCTGAATATGAAAAGTCAGAAATTTACAAGAAAAAATAGAACATTTCTTAGTTTAAAAAGCTGAAAATTTGCTAGAAAAATCTGGGAAATTTCTGAACTTGAAAAATCTATAATTTATTGGAAACAAATATTTTGAAATTAATCTCATAAATTTTCTTTGAAAAAAAAAGGAAATTTCTGAGTTTAATAAGTAGAAAATGTTCTAGAAAATAACTCACATTTTGAGATTAATCACCAAAATGTGCTACAAAAAGCATAATAATTTTCTGAGTTTTAAAAGTTTCCTTGTTAAATTTTGTAATAACATCTTTTTCCAAAACAAAGAAACAAAAAAACCCCACCAAATTACCAAATTGCTGCGAGGTTTTTTCACTCAAGAAATTTGGCCAACATGACAAACACCTTTACACCTTTTCTAACATGTTTGATGAAACAATGCTTCATTGTTGACACTGTTAGCGAAGCGGCTGGTCAGTTAGCAACCTCAGCCACTCCATCGTACATCAGGGTGACAATCCTTCCTCTGCTCCCTGTTTCCTCTCATCCTCGCCTCGCTGGCCTCCGACACGTCCTCCCTTCTCTTCCTCTCAGCCCATAACACTTCACATTCCTCCCTCCTTGTCACCTGCTTCTGTGCCACACTTGGAAACATCGCTCCTCCAAACAGACTCCTCACACCTCAGAAACCTGTCAGCGTCTGTGAGTCGCCTGAGGAAATGGCGTCACCAAGACAAGGAGGATTTTTTTAGCTTTCTTCTCAGATGAATTTATCTAATTCTAAACTATAACGACACTGAATAAATTAAAAAATTACACTTTACATAAAAGTAAATCTAGTCTAAAGTAAGTGAAGAAAAAGTTTGTTGGGCTCGGTTCAAAGATAAAGTATTTATTGTTGGAAAGCATGTGTCTGGGTCATCAGAATAAAATAATATAATAAAATATATAACAAAAGAGAACTGACAACCATTCATTATGCATTAGAAAAAGATTCTCTAAACTTGAAGTTTTTCTTTTTATGTAAAATTCACAGATTTCCTCCTTTTATTTGCTATTTTTTGCAACTGAACAGCTTCATAAATTTTTTATCAGCTACAAAATAAAAGTGAAAATTTAAAGTTACAAGTAAAAATCTTCCAGGTGTTGAAGATCTCTAAATCTAATTTAATATTTAAATTAACCCTGAATTCATGTAATTCTATGCTGTTGAAACCCAAACGTCCAGTCCAGATGTTTTCCTAACAGGTTATGAACAAAGAAGAGTTTCTAATAGATGTGTTATTTCTTAAAGATCAAGTCAGAAAACATTTCAGACGTAGATTCTTTACACAGAAGCAAATGCCAGAACACATTTGCCATTTCTTTTTATGTAACTGTCGCCCTTGTCAGATCAGATTTGCTGGGTGTCATTTACACGTTCTGACCCACATCTACCAAAAATCAACTTCAAGACACTTTATGATTTTGGAAAAATATTCTGCAAGACAAAAGTGAATCATTTTTAACGATCTATTCAGGCTAGTTCTATGCTTTATTTATTTTATATTAGACTTTGAATTCCTAATTGCACTTTCTGAACCACTTGAAAGAAACTTTAAGTTTATTTTTTACGTTTGACCAAGATAGTCAACCTATTTTTATTCAATTTCAGTTTCTTTATTTTACTCCTACTAGCACTGACTTAAATTGTCTGAATTGGTTTTAATTGTTCAGAATTAAAATCAGTTTGTTTTGACTGTATATATAAATTAAATAAATATTTTATATGTCATATTTAAATACAGCTATCAGCAAAGAGAAGCGGTTTTTGCTCAGTAGTTATTGTAGAAATGCCCTTTTCCCAAGTTTAAACATTTAAAAGATAAAATGATTCAGTTTTGCACACACAAGTGCAAAACTGTGCAAAATTTCCTCAATCATTTAGTTTTCATTCATTCATTCAAAACTTTTTACTCAAGTAAAGGTAAAAAAAGTGTTTAGGAAAAAGTCTACTCAAGTATTGAGTTATTATTATTATTATTACAATATAAAATATAAAGTTAAGTCAAAATGTTGGTATTTTAAGGATGAAAATCACAATAATTTACATAAATAAAGAAAAACAAAATCAAGCAAATGATTTTTTTTCTTCAAAATCAGTTTCTTTCAATAAAAAACTTATGAAACTTTAACAAAAGATGCAGGTGTGTGTCTGTATCTGGTGAATTTTTGGTTAAAACATGCTTGATTTTCATTTAGCGGGTAGAAAATCCAGAAATTTTATTCAAGTAAGAGTAGAAATACTTCATAATAAAGTTACTGAAGTAAATGTAAAAAGTACAGATTAGTAAAAATACTACTAAAAGTATTTTTTTTCAAGATAGTTACTCAAGTAAATGTAATTGAGTAAACCTAACAGATTTGTAAAAAAAAAACAAAGCAACAATTCGCCCTGTTTGTAATGATTTTCCTTCCTTTTATGTGTTTGGATTACTCCGTCTATTTAATAGAGTCTCCTGCTCTGCTGCGATCATTTCCAACCAGCTTCTATGCATTATTTAAATGTTCCCTTTTACAGGTAAAAGCTTCTGACTCCAGAATGGGATATTTTCAGATTTAACATCTTCTTGTCCTTTAAGGGTGAAAGAACAGGACATAAATGTTCCCTAAAAGTCTCTTCAGTCCATATTCTATTTGTAGTTTAGATAGAAAAAAGCTGCATTTCCATTACAAATGTGCATTATTAGTGCACACAACACTTGTCGTAAAGAACTTTTTTGATTTTCTTGTGTTTTCTATCATGTAAATAACTCAAAATGTCTTCACGGTCTTATTATGGCCTCACATTAGGAGACTAATCCTTTTGTGTCAGGTTGTATAAATTAAGATGCTGTGTTATTGAGGGAACATTTCTAGTGAGTGTAAAATGCAGTAAGTGTTCCTCGTCTGAAAAAGTTTGAGAAACACTGCTTTACGTGATTTTAATCCCATCAACTACCCAATCTGTGAACCCCACCGATGTCTTCTGAACCCCTTAGCGCTCTGACCTCCTTCGGCTGGGGATGAGTCCGACTTCAGGGCAGTTTGGGGGCGGGGGGCTGAGGTGACGGGCGGGCCACCACTCCTCCTCGCCAGCGCTGCTCACATGGAGGATGTCCCCAAAGCCGAACGGCAGGGCCTGATTGGGCGCACTCAGATCCGCAGCACTTCCATCGTAGTCGAACAAAGCTCTGAAAACAAAAGAAACAGACTAAATTTAATGCACTGGCAGATTACGCTGCAAAAACACAAAATATTACCAAGTATGTGTGATGTAATTTCTAGTGAAAATGTCTTAGTACACTTGAAATACAACAAAACTAACAAGTAACTTTTAAGGACGATATAGGAGCTTTTTTTAAATCAATAATTCCTTAAAATTGATGAAACAGTTATAGTTCCACTAACAGATTACTTCACTTAAAACATTGAAAAATGTCCTATAAGTGAAATAATCTGGCAGTGGAACTAGTACTTTTTATTAAATCAATGTTAAAATTATTGACTCAAAACAAGCTCCTATATCTTTCTTAAAAATTACTTATGAGTTAATTTTGTCTGTCTTTAAATGTACTATGATATGTACACTAGAAACTAGACTAAAAGTGCTTAGTAGGATTTTGTGTTTTTGCAGTGAACAACAGTCTTTTGGGACAATGATCCACTGAACAGTCAGGTTTTTCCTAATTAGTGTTCTGTTAAAAAAGTTAGTTGTTACAGTGAAAAAACACAAAATATTACCAAATATTTAGGTGTATTTTCTAGTGCCAATCTCTTAATGTACTTGAAATAAGACAAAGTTAACTTACTTTTCAGCAATTTATGAGCTTTTTTTAAGTCAATAATTTCTTAATATTGATTAAAAAAACACTAGTTTCACTGGCAGATTATTTCACGTATAACAAGACATTCTAGTGGCACTAGTGTGTTTTAATCAAATTAAGGAATTATTGCTAATTTCTTGCTGAAATGATACTTATGAGTTAGTTTTGTCATATTTGAAGTGTACTAAAATATTTGGACTAGAAACTGGTTTTTGCAAGATTAGTATAATATCCCTCCTAACCTTTGTGAAAATGTGTCTTCAGATTAAGCACCAATATTCATATATTTAAACACTTAATAAGCAATACAGTTAGGTGGGAGTGTTTTTATCCAGTTCTGTGTAATTCATGCTTGCTGTTACATCTGAATGGTAATATGTGTGTGTGACCGCAGGAAGCGAACTCTTTCAGAGGGAAAAGACCTGGGAAAAATAGGCCAGCAATATGTTTTTGCAACTGTGTGAATGCAAGGCAACTAGGGCTGAAATAAACTGAATTCCCAAATGTCCTTCCTGGCTTCATCAATAAAACAGGGCAAAGGCACAGGAGTGAGTGACAATAAAATTAGATGGAGAAGACAGAGAGAGAGAGACAGAGAAAGGGAGAGAGAGAGAGAGAGAGAGAGAGAGAGAGAGAGAGAGAGAGAGAGAGAGAGAGAGCTGTAAATAGCCTGACGAAAGGTCAAAAAAACGCCACCCAGAGTTTTAACAGCGCCTGAATTAAATGGAGAGAAATTGTACTAAAATATTAGATAGAGAGGAGTACAAAAAAGGGGACGGTACTTCAATAAAGTGCTGTTAGATCAGATAATTACACATGTGCAAGTTATAGTTTACGTCCTTCGCGCATGCGCACAACGCTGAAGGGAAAAAAGGACTTGTTTTACTGCCGCAATAAAACGACTCCATTTACTAAATGAAACCCAAAGATGTAGGTACAACTTATTAATGCTTTGCGCCACAGTAAAGGAAAAAAAATTATGCGAAAAACTGGGAAGAATAACTCATGCGTCGGCTGAGCTACACGCAGACTCGTTTCCATGGCAACGGGCACAAAAAGATACTTTATGTTTCAGGATTCAACACCAAAAAGCACTCAAACATTTCAGACACAAAGAACAGAACATTCAGTATTTTACAGTTTAATGGTTTTAGGCTTTAAGTTTATTTTCGATCAATAATAAAAGCTGTGGTAGATTAGCTACCGAATAGCTAAGCTAACACTGCAGTGGTTGATTAGCTCAGTGTTTTTCAACCTTTTTTGAGCCAAGGTACATTGTTTTCATTGAAAGAATCACGAGGCACACCACCAACCAAAA
>CAEFZY010053819.1:0-10200 GCA_903066815.1 Brachyrhaphis roseni | reverse complement strand
GGAAACAACATTAATGTTTATTCAACTTGCAAAGAATATAGAAATGACAAGGGGAGGAGTTGGAGCGAAATTGCCACCGCAGTTGATAAACCCGGTAACTTTTCATATGTTCTTCGTTAACGTGACATAAATAGGTTATAATGATTTTCATTCAGTCAGGACTGACACTAGCCACATGCATTGCAGGTAGATTGTAGTAAAGCACTGATTAATTCCTGGTTTTAAAATTAGTTAACTGAACTTGTAGCCATTATTTTGTGCCCATTGTTGGACACCATACGGCATGATCGAACCGTAATAGCTAGGATTTCTGTCGGCTAATGTGTCTCTCAGGTCTCTCAGGTTTTGAAAATGGGCCGACAATCGGCCGACAGCTCTAAGAACGTGTAGTGTGCGCTGGGCATTACACTAAGAAAATGAGGAAGGAAGGGTCAGTGGAGAGCACCGGAGTTGAGCCTTTTTTCGTTTAGTGTCATCAACTGAAAGACAAAAAGGTCGGAAGAGACGATAATGCCGATAATTAAAATTACGTCCATAGTTTTAATTTATCGTACGATTAATTGATTTATTGTTTATCGTGACAGGCCTACTCAAAACGTAAAATCAAAAAATGAGAACAAAAAAAGGTAATTACATAAGATATTGTCTTTGAACCATTTTTACTTCCAGAACACATCTGGTCCTCCTTTATTGAATAGCGATAGTAGTTGTAGCTGCAGTTGCATTTTTTGTTCCCAAGTACTGATACATCAATTTCCTGGAAAGAGTAGGATCCTAAAGAAAAAAAGTTTAAAGGGTCATTTCTCTTTGGAGAATTCAGCAATGGTATTGTACAGAAAGCTGATGCAAAAAACAAAACTGTAGAAATTACCATTGAAGAAACTGAAACCAGTGACCCAGCTGCTGGTTCCGTCGTAGAAAGTGCTGTTTTCTGCAGCCAAACACACCGGTCGGATGTAGTCAGTGAAGTTGACTGGAGCAGACAGCTTCACAAGGCAGATGTTGTTTTCACCAAGGAAGGTGTAGTTTTGGTGGCAGGAGACGTTGGCAATTCTCCGAGTCACTTCACCGAATCCAGACTGGTTGGTGGCACCAAAGTGCAAAACTGCACCTAAAGGGTAATAGCTTAAAGAAGAGAGAAGAAAAGTGTTTGAATATGATTGTCACTGAGTAACACAATAGGTAGATCCGTGTCTGTCTTGCTTTCAATTCAGTAATAGAGGTGTAGAACTGGCATCCTTGATCCAGTTGCTGAACTGACATGACTGCTGCACATCACTGAGTTTACTGCAGTTGAAATCTGTCATGAGTTGACTACCGTAAATTCCGGACTATAAGCCGCTACTTTCCCCCCCACTCTTTGAACACTGCGGCCTACAGGCCTACACTAAGGTGAGGCTAATGCATGTTCTTTTTTTGTTTTTTTCCCCACACCACCAAAAACATTTTGCCTCATAACAATAGACCAATGAAATTGATCAGAGATCTAATGAAATTGTACAATAAATTAAGAACAATTTCACAAATCAATGACCGGTATAGTAAATGTGTCATTGTTTCACGCTCATCAACATGGAAAACACTAAAAAAAAAATCATATGATGAAGCTTTTATGCAAAAGGTGATCAATCTGCCCGTTCAAGAAGGACATAATCTTGGCATAAATGAATTGACGGTGAGACGGTGTAGACGCCAGTGTGAAAACTGAGTCAAAGCAAAAGGACAACGAAAGCTTTCAGATGTAACCATAACAGATGGCTTGAACTTGAAAACTTTTTTGAAGACTGGCTTAACACACAGACAGAAAGTGGTTGCAGTGTTTCTACCGTGCAGATCAGACTGAAGGCTAAAGCAATCGCCACCGAAATGAGAATCGAAGATTTTAGAGGTGAGCCATTGTGGTGTTTTAGGTTTATGAGACAAAAAGGCCTGTCCATCAAGGCATGCATAGCAGCTCCCTCCCGACTACGAGGATAAACCTGCTAACTTTCACATTTTCACCCAAACAAAGATGGCAGAGAATTCCTTTGGGCCATATATCATAAATATGGATGAGGAACCTTTGACATTTGACCTGCCTCTCACTGGCACTGTTAATAACGAACTGAAGATCCCAGAGGTGGAAATATTGGAGTATTGTTTGTGCACTGTTCAGTGAAAAAGTATAAGCAATGTAATTTATGTTACTGATACGGATGTATATTTAAAGGTAGCCATTTAAAGGCACTGTTTAAAAAAAAAAAAGCACTTGCAATATGTATTTGTTTATCATACGGATTAAATTAAAAGTTAAAAATTCCTCACGTATTTATACATCTTTCCGTGTAAATATCTTGTATTACAATGTGGTTCAATCCAGTGCGGCCTGCACAAAATGGATTTTCTTTCTAAAATTAGAGCATACGGCTTTCAGTCAGGTGCGCTGTGTAGTCTGGACTTTACGGTAGATTAATTTGGAAAGGTCTTTGAAAAGTCACTCTAAGAAACATACAAGTGCAGTTCATTAGATGGTTGCTGAAAGGTGTTTTGTTGCAAAATACCAAACCATAGCTTCCTACTTTGAGCATTGAGCCGCTGTCAGCACCCACTCGTCGGTGATCAGAGATCCCTGACAAAAGAGGAAGTTATTATTGTCGGCAAAAGCAACATGCCAGGGCCAACTTCCTGGAGATGCATCTTGCCCTCCGACGATCCTGCTGTTGATGGGAGGGCTGGCACAGGCTGTACAACGATCACAAGACACAAAGGGTAACAACACAGATAGTTTTCACTTCTTCTTTTTTTGTTTTTCAAACAGTGGGTTTGTCAGTACAAAATGAGTCAGAACACACAGGCAAATCTTTGTTAAAGGTGCAGCATCATGCATTTTCCAGACACATGGTGCCATTTTATGGCACAATCAATCAATAGTTGTTATAAAAATGCTATCTACATCAAATATAACTTAGAAATTTGACTTCATAATTTAACTAATTTAATTTAACCTTTGTCTCTTCTAAACCTCCTGCTCTTTCTAAAACTCTGCCTACAGGAGGTCCTAACTCCGCTCCTTTATTAACCCTTTAACAACGTTTTATCTTCATTTAACAATGTTTAAACACAAATGAGCTTTTTCCTTTCTTCCTTCTGTTACTATTACCACTATTGGTAACTTGTTAATTATATCATACCATCATTATCATTAGTTTTTTTTCTCCTTTTTTTTTTTTTTAAAGCATTTTACTTATTGTTACATAACAGAGATTAGGAAGAATCTATAGGTGCACATTGGCAAGGACTTGGTAATTATTCTGATATGTCCAGTTGTTTACTATTTCCATTATTACTATTATTGTCATCCATAGATTTTCTTATGAGAGTTGGTTTGCAAGTTTTTGTTGGTTCTGTAACAGTATATTGAACATGCAAATGATTATTATAACTTGGTTTTAATTACAATTTGTTGATAAATATTGAGCCAGTGTTTGATATATTTCACTAAATTGAGATAAGGGGTAGTATTAAATGAGTGTTCAATTCTTCATATTCCTTTTCAAGCAGAAAAGTAGTGGTAAACTAATGTTGTTCTTGGTTTCTCTGTCCTACTGATTGCTTGTTTTTGAAAACCTGTTTGAAATAAATAAGTAAAATCAGCCTTTCACCGAGAAGGATGGATGGATGGATGGATGTTTCACTGAGCAGTAGCTATTATAGCAAGTTCAGTTGATGTGCAGTTCCACCAGATGTTTGCTTATTGTTGCTGGCTAGTCTGAAGGAGCTGAGTGGAGCAGTCGCGGAGAAGGACAGCTCTGAGTCAGAAGCTTGGAAATTGCAGCACGGAGGAGGAGCTTTGTCCTCAAAGGTAGAGCTAGGTCCACCCAGGTGTTTTAGATGAAGGGATTTTTCAAGCATTAATGGAGAATCAAAGCAACACTCCAGGAATGTTTTTGATGAAGGAATAACATTACATGACGTAAAGCTCAAAAAGTTGATTTTACGTTAACACTGCCCTTTTAACAACGTGCTGCTTGAAATATTTAATGCTATAAAAAACTGAAAATTAGATTTAGTCCATGTATTTTGTAACTTAATGATTTTTATCAAAACTGACTATGGTGCCTTAAACATGCCTGTTTTTGTGATATTACAAACACAAATTTCAGTTCATTTTAAAAGGGTTTTATGGGATAGATCAACACAACACACTATAATTAAAATTTTATTTTGCACTACTCTGCAATGGTCTGTCATATTGAACCCCAGGAACATACATTCAAGTTTGTGTTTGTAGCATCACGTTCAAAGGGTCTGAATACTTTTGTAAGGCATTCCAAGTGATGCACTAATTTCTCCATCTTACAGATCAACGAGATCATTTTCACCATTTCACAGGTAAAAAATTCCCAAAAGTACAACAGTTTTTTTCTTCTTTTTTTCATGTTAACAAAAATTAGAAAGGAAATGTTGGATACTTACCGGGTTGTGAGTCACCTCCTGAAATTTGTGCACACACACACACACACACACACACACCCACACACACACCCCCACACACACACACACACACACACACACACACCCCAACATGTCAAACAAGTCAGGTGAGACTGTTTTCTCACTTTGTCAGACACGTACATCAAATCATCATCAGATCTTACCCCCTCAGTACTGTCATGTGTTTACATCATTGATATTAAGAGACTGATTTTGTGTCACTGTTTTATATTAAGCCAACCATCAACAATATAAAAATTGCAATAGCAAACAGTATTAAACAAACTATCAATGATAACTACTATATATCATTGATAGTTCAGTAGCTTATCCACAAGTTCGTATGACAGTCTTTTGAGATCACTTGTACAGACTGAAATAAACATGAAATCATTTAGTATATTCAACTAAAACCACTGAACATTTCCCTAGCTCTTAGTTTTGATCATAATCCTGTTTGCTATTCGAATCATGCCGTCCTTTTCCATGGTGTACCTGTAAACAAGCCATGTCATACTAAAGCCTATCAGTTTGTTTCTTCTGGTACAGTATTTCTGTAAATTATGGATATAATCTCAGATAAATTACTTGTAGGCCAGGCGTGTCAAACTCATTTTCATTTTGGGCCATATAAAAATCCTGAATGTTCTTAAAGGGCAGGTTGTGCCAGAATGTTTTCATAAAACCCATTAAATTATTCAAATTTACAATTTAATAGCTGTTGTAGCATTAAAAAAGAGTTTCTTCAAATTTTATATTATTGAACATCTTTTCACTCTGATCAGTTCACCCAGGATTTTGCGATTGTTTTTGTGGTGCTAATTTATAAATATTTTTGTAAGGAATTTTTACAACATTTGCACTAATGCATGATACTAAATGTGACTTTTTATTAATTGTCATATCAAGTAAGACTGAGGCAGCAGTCACTTAAACTCAATGTTTTTGGCCAATTTTGAAAAAAACAATAACCATTAAAATATGAGAAAATGTGGAGATCTATTGATTTAATGTAAATTTTGCAGATTTGTGAAAAACTGGAGGGACTTATTAATGTAATCTAGAGGGCCACATGAAAAGCTGCAGCGGGCCAGATTTGGCCCCTTGACCTTGGTCAGCAGAGGTGAACTGCAAAGCAAATGACTGATGGTTATAGATGGTGTGCGATGTTTTCTTTAACAGTATTTCAATGAAAGAGAAATATAAGTAATATTTTTTTCTCACATTTGAAGAAGAGCGCGATCATCACAATGATCCCCCATGCAAACCCTTGAAGAGCCATTGTTACCAGTACCTCTTTTCTCTGGTCTTCAGCATTAAATATTTTTCTGTGTTTAGCTCCACCCAAAGTGACATGAGGTCCAATAAACTGCTCTGATCACAAATGATCGCTCTCTGTTGGCTAGTTGGCTCTTAAAAGAACAAGAATGAATCCAAACTAGTTTATCTGGATCAGTTGGTAATGACGTTGCTTTTTTGGGAAGTAAGGTTATGTTGCCATGACGTGCAACTCAGATAAGCTAGACGAGGTTGTTTATGCGTCATGGCTTTCTTAACAATATATAATCTAATTGGCCACACACCTGGATTGAATCTGTGGGTGATTAGCAGGTTTTGCATTACTTGATGGCTGAAGAAGCCAAATTAAATAAATTATGTCCATTTACCATTTGTCCCTCAATTATAGCTTAAAATGAAAAATGTTGCATTCTTCCTGAACATTACCCTGAAAACTGGATGCCTTTATTTCCAGTAGCAAATATTCTGGTAATGTAGCTCTCTCTCTTTTTTTTTTTTTTTTTTTTTAAACACTGAAGTCTGCATGGAGGACTTTGAAGCCAGTTTATTTAACAGAATAAATGTGATATTTTACTGTGTAGTAATAAATTGAGAGATATTTAGAGATAGTAATACATTTAAAATACTTGTATCATTCAACAGATATCCAACTCAATGCATTTAAAGTTTCTGGTTTTGTATATATGTATAAGGCTGATGTATAAAAGAACTGATTTTTATGCTTTTTGAGTGAAATATGTACTTTCTCTTTGACTTTGATGAGAGATGTACTCTGTATAATCAGTTTGAACCTCAGTCTCTTGAATATTATAACCTTTTCTAATCCTGACCACCCATCAATAGCAAATGTCAGATTTTAAAAGTAGCAGAGAGGGTGGGGGTAACTCCAATGCTTTTGGGTTTTAGTTCAAGGTGGCTTTATCCAAGTAAGTAGGACAAGATTGAAATCATTATAGTATGGATGAATAGAAAGGATATTTGGAGGTAGAAGGAGGGTGTGAGGATTACACATGTTGACGCTGTAGGATAAGAAGCTTTTATACTGAAGGCTTGACTGGTTGTTTCCCAAAATGTTATTGTCTTTCAGCCCCACAGTTTCATTCATCCCAGAGAGACAATTTGGGTCAGATGGTTAACACATAAGCACAGGAAGTTTAACTTACTTCTCATTAAACTTTTCTGAGCTTCAGTTATCTTTTATCCCTCTGTAAATTACTAAGACATAAAAGCAGGAAGACAGAGGTGCAATTCCGGCAAGACTTTTTCATCAAATTGTGTGCAGTTAGAAAGAATGAGGCTACAACGTCACACAGCTTATACTAATTTGCAGGAACTGAGGTGGGAACAAACTGGACATAATGCAGAAAGCATTTCAGGGAAAAAACAGAATTCAAGCCGGGCATAGAAACCGTGGCTCAACATGGAGCAGAATGCATTTCTTATTGCCCTGTTGAAAAAGTGTGAAAGTAGTGTCTGCAGAGAGAGAGCTGCAAATGAGGGTAAAATCTAAAATCGTAAATAGGGCTCTTAAATTGGAAATCTAAAATCTTAGATAACAAATACAAACAATATTTATTTATAGATTTATAAATGGTAACGCTGATAGTCTGTTATACAGGACTGGAATATCTACAAACGTCTAATGAAACTTATTAGTAAATGCGGGTAAATCAGTTTTAAAAATGTCTATTATCTTCAAAAAATAATTTTAGTTCTCTGATATTAATTTTAATCTGCCGAACATTAAAGATGGTTTGACATTATCTGTGTTCTTGAATGTTAGAGCTTGAAATCTTGTAAATGACACCACTAGCAAGTTATATTGTTACTAGATGATGGTTGATCATTTTATTAACATCTTCCTCTTTAAAAATAGCCACACATATTCCACTATTATTTCTACTATATACACAATGACAAATGTATTTATTCAAAACAAATATACAATTTGTAGGAAATTTTATGATCATGAGCATTAAGATTTTCATAGGATTACCATTTTAGTTGCAAATGGTTCTAATTGTTCTGTTGGACATATCTGGGAGACGAGAAGAATGCATAATCCTCAGTAAAACATTTACTTCCAAGCGCCGCCCACAAGGAAATGAAGGAACAGAGCAAGAACAGCAATTCCCATGAAGTGAGTGAAGTGGCTCAGGTTTTACCCACTATCAAAAATACTGTTGTGAGTGCTCATACTGGGAGTGGTGGTGGCGGTAGTATTAGTAGTAGTACAGGTGAAGTTTAAGTCACTGTCGGTGCCGGGTGAGGTGAAGGTAACAAAGCCCGGCTTCATGCCGGTGACCGTGTCGCTGATCCAGCTCTGGTACTGGGACACTCTGGTGTAGACGCCCGGTTTCATTCGTCGAGCACATCCCTCACCAAAGCTCACAACTCCAGCCTGGACCCACTGAGCATTGTTCTGGAGTCGAACCATCAGCAGTCCGCCTGAATCTCCCTGAAGGGGGGAAGAAAGAGAAGAAAAGTAACAATTACTTATGGATAGTAATTGCAGTTTTATATATTTTTTATTATTCTCAAATTTTCTTGTATTTTTGGCTGGACTGATTAGGTTTTTCTAAAGTGTCTGCTTTTTCTTTGGTTCTGTTGTGTTACATGTTGTGCATTGCTTCCTGCCTTCAGTTTGGGACTGGACAGCAAAAACAATGCTGCTTCTTTTTGGTTTTATCCTGTGAAATACTTTGATTTTCATTAGGGGTGCAGCCGATTTATTGGTAAGGATTTCCTTAATTCTGGGAGATCAGTGTTCGGCCAATACTTCAATGTGTAGCCAGTCTTATCCCCTGATCTCATCTACCCCAGAAAAAGGTCTTAAAACCTACCACTGTCCTCTCCTGCTCTCCCGTGAGAGGTGTGACTGTTAGCCCCACCCACCGGGTCATGTCTGCACGTTTGCACTTTACAAGAGTCACCCCACTGTTGCCAATTCAATGACATTCTTGCTATATTTAGTGACATTTAAGACAAAAAAAAATTGGTATCGGCAAAATCGGAGTCGGCAGGTTGAGCTAATTGGCGAACGAATAGAAAACTGCAATCGGTCCACCCCTGATTTTCATGTCAATTCATAGAACTGTGCTAGTGCTGGTCAGTACAAGCCTATCTTATAGATGAATGTTAAATAATATGAGAAAATCCTCCATGAGTGGAGAGTTTAAGTTTTCATGGCAGAAAGTTTTCAGTACAAACTAAGAGCAACAGAAACAAAAACAATGGAATAAAACAGTAGTTTGTAGGAAAAAAACCTACAAACTAGGTAGGTTTCAATGATCTAATGAAAACGTAGCATTTTTATTAGATCCAGAACTACATACTGAAACCAGAGATTTATACAAAATGAGTCTGTTGTTACTTGTAAATGCAACTGATCTGTTGACAATCAGGAAGTTTGAAATAACTCTTCTTCCTTGTGTTTTATGCTGAGAATTATTCCATTGAGCTGTTAAAAAAAAAATAAAAATTACACAAATAAAGTTGTAGCTACCTGACAAGAGTCCTTTCCTCCCTCTTTAAATCCAGCACACATATAGTTGTTTGGGTTTAGCTTAGCATTGGAAAAACGATATGTCATGAATGTTTCGGAGTAGTAGCACATACATCTGTTGTTTCCAAGTATTGGCACCTCCACTTCCTGCAGAGTGCTTGAATCGAATCCAGGTCCAATACGGCGGGTTTCTAGGAGAGAAAAGTAAAGGCTTTAAATGAAATCCACAAGCGCTGTTGTCGGAGACGGTGACTATTGTGCAACTTACCAGTGACGCCAAAACCAGTGACCCAGCTCGTAAGGCCATCATGGACAGTGCTGTTCTCTGAGGCCAAGCAGATCGGCTGGATGTAGGGAGTAAAGTCAACGGGAGCCGAAAGCTTCAGAAGACAGATGTCATTTTCATCTGTTGAAGAGTCGTACTCAGGATGGCAGATGATTTCAGAGAGTCTTCGAGTGACTTTAGTCGAGTTGGAAACGTCTGGTTGTACAACACCAAGTTGGACTGCTGTGTGGTTGAGGTCGTCTCTTATAGGAAATCAAAACAAGCGAGAATAAGAGTCAACACATAAGTTTAGACTCGGTTCTTTCAGTATCAACAAATGTTAAAAAACATGATGAAAGCGCCATCTTTGATAAAAGCTATAGTATATAACTTATTTATTTATTTTTTTTCTTCCAGTGTTCCCATTTTGTTTTATAAAAGTTACACACTGCTAGAAACAGTCAGAGCCCAGATTTGGGCCTTAACGCTGTCAATCACTCCAGCTAAGCCCTGTGCTATGATGCAGTTTCTCCCTATCAGCATAGCCAGTTGTCAATGCTGAAGCTAGTTAGCATAGTCAACAATGATGGCATACAAACAGTTTTCCTGTAACAGTGAGTTGTTTCTCTGTCACTGGCACATTTAGCAGTGGGTTCAC
>CAEFZY010053809.1:0-65345 GCA_903066815.1 Brachyrhaphis roseni | reverse complement strand
AGTGTTGCTTCCTAAGTGGACAGTTTGATTTCACAGAAGTTTGATTTACTTGGAGTTATATTGTGTTGTTTAAGTGTTCCCTTTATTTTTTTGAGCAGTATATATGCTCTTTGTTTGTAGACAAAGAATGGTTGAATTTCTTAGTTTTGATGCATTTCTTTGAACAGGGAAAAAAAATGAAGACTAAATGACATTAAGAAATATTGCGGTGGCGATATGCAATGACAACATCAGCCGCAATACCTGCCTAGTCTCTGCTTGCCTCTCTTTCTGTCCAATCTGTGACCTTTACCACTTTGGGCAATGTCATTTGTGTCTGCATTGAATATCTTCTGCATGAGACTGTCAAACTGGCTAAATATTATATTAACACAATAAAAGAAAGTTCATCACACTTAGAACATACTAGCCAACAATTTTGCACTTCCAACTGTCCTTAGAAATATGTATATTACACATGTGATGAAGATATATTTGTGATGAATTGAGCAGCATTAGAAAAGATTTTTTTTTTTTTTTTTTTCAAAATTGCCCTGCCAAACATCAATGAAAGCAAACCAAAAACTGGCTGATTTTAATTTCCGCTTGACTTATTAGTACATATCCACTACACACAATGACAGAAGAGACAAAAAATAGTTACCTGACATATTTTCTCCCAGATTTCATCACAGCCAGCCTTCTCCTGAAAGCTGAGTGCTAGATCATAGTTCTCAGCCTCTGACCATACTATCAATGTGTCCTTTTTAAAAGAAAAACATCCCAAATTTACAACCTGGACACATCAGAAAAGAACATTTCTTTTTTTTAACCAAGTACTGTGTTGTGTACTGACCTGCTGTTTCTGGTACGCTGTATTTGGGTTGATTTTGGACTCCAATAGTAGTGAGCCTGCCAGATTAAAAAGGTGACACATATGAGGTGAAAATGTGCAACAAAGCTAAAAAGCTACTTTTAAGGAATACTGTACAGAAAGAACGTACTTTATTAATCCCAGAAAGGAAAATCTCAAAGTTGTAAAATCAGAATCAAAACAATTAACATAAAAATAATTACCAAAAAGGTAAACATTTGTACAGTGGGCTATATAAAATCTGGGAGTATTTTTAATTCACCCTTCAGTTGTTCACTTACCATCACTTTCTGCTCGAACCAGGAGAGAAGTGCCTTTTAAACGCTCCACATAGCATGAGGAGACATGCCCGGTCCCACGGTCATCCCACTGTCTGTCCTCGTTGAGGGTATAGACTTTGACTCTCCTACGAGTGTCCGTCATCTTGGCAGGTGATTGTAACCGGTGTTCCCTTCCCCGAACTTTTTGGGTCTCACAGGGGGGCTTCTTTACCTAGTAACACAACTGCAGATTAACCCCTAACACCTATCCACTTCTGAAGTGTTAAAAGTCTTTAAAAAGGGGTTGATCTTTACTTTGAAAATCGTCAAAGATAAAGAGGGTTTCCGTAGCCTTCTCAGACGGATTGTGCATTTACAAGTTTATTTTTTTTTAAGTTTTGCCAAGCCGAGTCGAAACTTATCTCACCAGGGATACAGGCAGTGCGCCTGGCAGAAACAGCACAAAAACCATTGTGGCAAGGTAACGACTGTATAATTAACTGATCGAAGGACAACTGACGTTTTCGTCTGTTTTCTACAAAAAACGATGGAAAGACATAACAAACTGTACGCCTACAGCTGAGATAGACACATTCACAATAAATCCAGCGCGACAAAAACGCACTGGTTTCCTCTCAGTACAGTTTGTACGCTTGCAGGTAAGGTTAGCTAACTAGTACGCTCGCTGCCTACGCTCTACATATTCACAATAGAGCTACAGTCTAAAGCAAACTCACCGCTGTTCAACACCGATAACATTATTTTCTTTACTCGCGAACAAGCACTGCTTAAATCAAAAACAGTGTCTCCGCTTTTCTTTAAATATTACGCCAGCTAACTAGCATTAGCTGGTGTCTCTTCCCCAAGTATTCCGCCATGTTCTGGCTCGGGGCCGCGGAGAGACCTCTCTCTCATTTCTAATACTCAGACATCCCCCAAAATTGTGCAGACTAACAAAGTGGAGCAGAATAATTAATCCAAGATAGCGCTTTACATTATACTGTTATTTGCCATTCATTTCAGACGTCTTGCTCAGATAATTGCTAAGTGCCCCCCTTGAGTTTTCAGCCATCTTGGGTCCCTTCACAGGCAGTACGGGGTTTCCGACACTGCAACAACAGGGCAGCCCGCCACATTTAAAGAGACAGTAGCACGACAAAAAATAGAAAAGAAAAACATTTTCTACCATCGATTTCTTTTCCCATAAAAATGCTTAGTATTTTTTTGAGTCATATCTTCACTTGCTTTGGAACAGTTATAATTCTTTATAAGTCACAATAGTAAAATTTTATCTTTTAGAAAAAGATCTGTTAGAAATGTAAAAGCAGCAACAGAAATGCACTTACCATGATAGGTCATGTATGGGTCGTACAGTATCAAGCTATAATATCAATTTAATCATAATTCTTTCATTCAACTACCATCATAAGACTATTTTGCAAAAGATGAGGTGTGGTACAATAATTGCAGATTAAGTAGACAGAAGTCAGAAAACAACTGTTTATTTTTGTTTAACTCAGAGACAAGAGTTTAAAAAGTCTGACATTTACATAAAACAAAAGATTAAAAAAAAACAATTTCTATCCATAAAGGCAATAAAAAATGAAATGAGAAATAATAACCTTATGAATGTTTTCACTTCACTCTAATTCAGACATAAATCACCTGCATGTAAAGCCAGCAGTGAATCCAGAAACAAACTATCTAACCATAATGTAAAACATTTCCAAAGGCAGGTACTGAAGAGAGGAGTTCATTCCTGCAGCCATTACTCAAATTCTCAATGTGTGACAAATTGGAAATGCATGTAATGGAATGACAAAAATTATCCTAGGCATAGCAAATTGTCAATATAAAGCCCTGAAATGTTTTTATCAACCCACCACATTTTCCAATGTATACACAATTTACAATGAAACCCTTGCCAGCCTTGTTGTCCTTGTACACATATCTGAAGCACTCTGCAGTATAGGGGTTTAAAATCCTTTCAGGTGCATGTAGAAGGACAACATGTCAAACATGCTTTTACTTTGCCGCTTGCTGAGCCTGGCGCCGCAGCAGGACATATATCTTCTCTTTAATCCAGTCTTTGTTGTAAGGTTGGTATGTCTGCGTGTCAGCTCTGTACCTGTATTAAAAACAAGATAATTTTTTTTTTAGAGGGCAATCAACATCCCACAAAAAATGTACAGTCTGTTCTTCTAGTAATCCATCCTTACACAAGACAGCTCAGATCTGCCAGGTCATCGATGAAGTCAAACAGCTGACTAATGTCATAAGTAATGGACGGACTGTTTGGATTCATCCTCTTCAGATGCTCTTCATACATTTTGCAAACACCTGGAAGACAAGGCGCAATAGTTTTCAACAGCAATATATGGAAGGAAAATATATTAGCGTGCCAATAAAGATTAAAGGAAAACAGTAACAGTGTCCTGATGTCTGTTGATATTAAGTAAATTAAAATCTTCTTTGAAGATGTTGATAAAAATGTGTTGTGGAAAAACCTCTACAGCCATGATGAACTTGGTTTCTGTAGTACAGAAAACATTGTGCACTAAAAACATTTTTTGGTTTATTTAAATTTAATCCGCTATATTTTATCCTCTTTGCATACCAAACATTATTAAATCTGGGACACAGGAAATATTTGTAGTTATTTAAAAATACACTTATTGTCATTTTAAAATGTTGCAATATGTAGAAATATTGAGAGTAATTTTTTGTATGAAAAGAAAGGTGAGTCAGTAAATGTTTTTGTACGATTCTGTACCATAACAAACTGTCAGTCTTGCTGAGCAGAAAACAACAAATCGCGTACGATTTCAGGACATACAGCAGTGGCATTAGCAGCACTGGAGGACTCCTTTTTAGGCTGATAAACCAAAAGACATACATTTCCTGTATTAAGTTCAATTGAGGCTAGTCTACTTTCAAACAAGTGAAATAGACAAGAGTTCGTGTGAAACTGGACTGAGACTTACTCAAAAAGAGAGACTCGGTCTGTGCATTCAGATTCTTCTATAAAATTTGGAACAGGTCTTCATCTCTTAGACCTGTAATTTGCATTATACAATAGATTTTCATAATTTGGTCTCACAGAACCAAACACTAATCTCAAATATTTTTCAAAGAAGTATTTTCAAACAAAATCCAGCCGATATTGACAATGAGTCCAAAGACCACAGTTAATGAGAGGTAAGTCAGAGTTTCTTTAAATCTGTATAATGTTTCATCAAATCTCTTGTCTTTCGCCCTACAGATGCTTGGTTAAAACGTGAGTAAAAACTGTGTGTTGCTATAGTTCCCTTCTATCATTTGATTCAGCATTGAATTTCATAACCACATTTGTATAAATAGTTAAACTTAAAAAGACAGGAAAAAAATATATATACCTTCCATGCATTCGTTTACCGACTCGTAATCCGCATATGTGCGGCCCTCTGGTCTCTTGGTCGGCTGGACAAGCAAAATTGTGTGCGACTGAAAAACACAAGTTTAAATTTAATAAAAACACAATAACATAGCAATATGCCACAAATTATATAGTCTAAACATGGATTTCATTATTTGCTCTAATGCCAAAGATAAATATGGAGGCCTTATGCACAGTCATTTCCAAATATTACGAGTGTAGACTATTTTTGGTTAAAGACAAAACGCCAGGACTCTGAATAAATACATACAACATAAAAAATACAACAGACGCCAATTCAACAGAATCAAAATTATAATACAAGTATCCAAGCCAGGGGTTAATTTAAAACTTAAATTAATCTTGTAACAGCAAAAAAAAAATACATTTGACAGATTAAAATCAGTAGCAACTGTTAGCGTCGCATCTTGCTAGCTTAGCAAAAACAGAATAACTAGCAGTGTCGCTTATTATCAGTGTTTCTTATATTTCAAACCTCAGTGCAAGCAATACTTACCATATCTGCCCTCACTACAGATCCTCCAAGTTTACGGTGGAAACAAAGAAGGGAAGATGAATCGCTTAATCTACTTTTCAGATTGCCGAGCAAAGCAAGGATTCTAGAAAAAACACTTGAAGGAACTGATGCAAACGTGTTTCCGGTTGTAAAACATCACGGCTTCAAAATAAAAATTTGGTTTCACTGTAAAAGTAAATCCTTCAGTTATTTTTGTAGCAACTGGAGACTAGTTAAGCTAAATAAGATCTGATGTAAAATAAAAAGTTAATACTAATGCTTACAATCTTTAATCATTTTCTTCAGAGGAGATTGTTAATAATACTGACCTATAATAAGCTACTCATATTATTTTTATATTATTGTTTTTAAATTACAATAGATCTGCAGTAAAGACTGATTGCACAAAGCTTAATGCAAGTGTTTGACCCCTTTTTACAAATTTCCCATTAACAGATATTACATGGCCACACTATCACAGATAAATAACACCAATTGCAGGAGGATCAAATAACACTTTATTGATTGGGTCTACTCACAGTTTTACGGTATGTCAATTATCAATCAACGTCACAAAGACATTTGCAGAAGAAAACAAATTAAATGTAAAATCAGGACAAAGATTTGTAAGTATACAATTTATTATGATAAAATCTCATGTTAATTTGACATATAGAATAAGGCAATTTTCTTCAAGTGGCATATGAACAGAATCCTGTTCATCCACATATTCCAGTATTAGGTAGTACAGACATATTTAAAACTGAAGGGAAGAACAGAACCTAAAATATAAAAAAAGTATTAAGCATACAAGCCAATAACTGGGTTTGTAGAATAGCAAACTTTTCTGTTTTGAATGACCAATTTTATTTCACCTTACTTTTACTATTTTCAGAAACAGTTCTAAAGACTTCAAGAAGCATTTTCATTTGAAAATATCGATCGGAACAATAAAATTGTACGATACTGCTTTGAAAAATATTGTAATGATTTACAATCTCTTCAAATTAGTTTAAAATAATCTCTACATAACAATATATATATTGTATCTTACAATTCTTTTTTTATTCTGTACGCTGAAGACGTGAGCGCTGAGCCCTGGCCCTTGCAATGCTTCCAAGTGACCCTCTTCTCGACGCCCCCCTGGCAGGTGCAAGCCCTCTTGAAACGCCCTCGCACTCCCTCCTGCAAGCTTCCATTGACCTGAAGTTGTTGGCATTGCCATGGCAGCCTCCGTACCAGAACTCCTTGCATTTGCCAGTGCTGTAGTCATACACGAACCGAACCATCCAGTTGTCACATGGACCTTCATCACGGGGCAGGAGGCAAACATTCCCGCCGGATGGATCAGCAGGGCGAGATGGATGGAGCTGTTCAGAAAGAAAAATAAAAATAATGAAAGTTGAAGTTATGGTTAGAATGCTGGAAGTGGTGTATGTAAATTAACATTACATATATAATTCTGATATACTTATATGGGTTTTCATATTTGTTTTCTATTATATGCACCATAAGAAGACGACCAGACTGGAATGAAAGGATGTTTTTTGAGTACAAAACAATAACATCATCTGCTATAGCTGCCAAGAACAACTTACTAACATCCATCTATCCATTTTCTTACACCCTTATCCCATTGGGATCGGGAGTGGTGTTGGTGCCTATCTCTAGCTGTCAACGAGTGAGAGGTGGGGTACACCCTGGTCAGATCACCAATTCACCGCTAAGCTAACATACATTCAAGCCTTATAGAGCTCTGCTAATGAGCTCATATTGAAGCCAGGTGTGCTGAAGCTGAGAAACATCTAAAAGTTACAGGACTTTGTCTTTTGTCCTGGAGGTTGAGACCATTGATTTAGAGCAATTTGCTTTGTGAAACAAATAAAGGCAAAATATCTGTGGAGAATGGTGGAGATGGCTATGCTTTATGAATTTCACCTCAGTGTGTTAGTGTAGGTCATAAATTTCCTTCCTACCTCAGTTGTTTGAAACTCGGGACATCCGGCCCTTCCAACTCCTGGAGCTGGAGTCACTCCATCCAAACAACAGCCATATCTATAAACAGTTTCTCTGTTAGAAATGGATCATTTCTCTGGATATTATTAACTAGTTTCAAAGCTCCGATGAAGACAGCAGGTTACCTGCTCTGAGCACAGTCATGTTGTGGGCAGCCCTGGCTCCTAGGTCCAGTTGCAGAGGTGTGGCCATCGGGACAGCAGCCATACAACGACTGAGCACAGTGGGGACCGTACACAGGAGGGTAGGGACCCCGCTCACTGTATGTGTCTGGCCTTGGAGCTAAACCAAGAAAACATGACATCAAACACAGCGTACTCATTGAAAACCACCCAAAGTGAAATAGATGTTTTGTTTTAATCTTGTGATCTTCTGCATTTGCATATTTGTTCAATATGTTATTTATTTGAATTTTCACAATAGATTAGATCAGAAATGTCAGTGGTTTGTTTTTGTTCAAAAGTTTAGAATGCAACAGAATCAAATAGAAAACCATGTTCACATCTTATTTTCTTGGTAGATCTACCAGCTTCCATGCTAAGAGTGACATTTTTAAAAACCTGAATGATCTCCTGGAACATGTGGCACAAATCTTCTTGGGCTTTCTCCGGCCTCTGGATTTTGAACACTTGGAACCGCTAAAAAATATTTGAAAAAATTACACAAAATAAATACAAAACCAAAGGTTTCAAAAGAGGTTTTTCTCACTTTGTACTCCTGGACATGGTTGTGTGTTGCATGACTCTACAGAAAGAGGTCTACTAGCTGCTCCACATCGTTCCTCTGGGTAGGGATTGAGATCTGTATCAAAGCAGCTGACCTTCCTCTCTCTCACGCCACCACCACAGCTTCTGGTGCACTGCAAGGACAAAAGACAGAGGATAACAAGGTGGAGATAACAGCAGTAATAAGGTGGCGAGGATGTTTTCCCTTAAACTTACAAGTCCAAACTCTGTCACATGCCAGGAAATGTGCATGTGACAGGCAGGTCTGCGGCAAGTCTGGACGGAAGCAGGTCTGGCCAGTCCTCTGCAGGCGTGGTCAGGCAGGTGTTCCCCTCTCGCTCCCACACAGACCACCTCCCTCGTCTGCTGCCCTTCACCACAGGTCACTGAACACTGACAAAGGCAAAATCACATTCCACTAAAATAAATCCATTTATCTTTTGTCGTAAAATTGGTTAAGATGGTTACAGCATAGACCCTGTAAAAGCATCTTACAGGGTTAATGTTGACAGTTATTGAGAAATAGAAAACTCTCTCAGCTGAAAGAACATTTAAAATGGTCAAGAGGATATGAGCAAACAACATTCTTGTAGGAACTCAGTCACTTAGCCCCTATAGCCTTGGGGGAAAAAAACGTTGCTGCATACTTCAGTTTTACAACAGTCTAGCTTAGGGTGATGGTTCACCAATCTATGTGTTAGTTAGACCATAATTTGGAGTAAGATACTAACCACACTGAAGCTGGAGACGCTGTACTCTGCAGCAGCACAAGGGTGTCTGTTGCAAGGCTGCTGACTGAGTGGCCTCTGCAGTCGGTGGGCGATGCAGTAGGACTCGTCCACCACTCTGGGGTTTGATGGGTCCTGAACCAAACATTCCACACTGCGGTACTGCACACCTTCATTGCAGGAGGCAGAGCACTCGCTGTAGACTCCAGCCCTGTAGATGTACGTAAGCGTCTCTCTTGGACTGCTGTCATAAACCTGTCATCACATCAAATAAAGTCAGATGAATTGAACATAACACTTCAATGGAGCAAACTTTGGTATTGGAAGCTGAACAATTTGCATTTCATTTCCTAGTTTAGTTTTTGTTTTCTTCTCTTTGAACTATTACCAATATAGATGAGTTAATTATTAATTAGGTCGCTGTTGTTTTATGATCTCTTAGGGTATTTACTCTGGTTGCCATGTAGGTGGCACTGTATGGTCTGAAATCCAATGAAGTGAGTTTTATGCAAATTGACACAAAAATATAGCAAAATTTAAATGTGAACAAATCAACCGAATTTGAGTCCTACCCCAGGTGTTTGGTACTCAGGACATCCAGCCATTCCAAACCCTCGAGCTGGTGTCACTCCATCTAAACAACAGCCATATCTGAGGATGAGAAGGACTTTCTGTTATAGAAAACATTTAACAGGTACAAAGCAACTTACTTTAGTCAAATACTGATTTAAATGACAGAATCCAGAAAGCACATTACCTGCTACGAACACAATCATCTTGTGTGCAGCCCTGGTTCCTGGGTCCAGTTGCAGGTGTGCGGCCATCAGGACAGCATCCATACAGTGACTGCACACAAGGGGTACCTAACACGAGAGAGGAGGATGACAATGTCACTGAATGTTGCTGTTCTTAAATCCAAAGTAATCTGCATTGTAAATAACCATTAACTCTATCAATTTCAAGTAGAGATACTGGGATCATTTAGTGGAAAACAAAAGCTTTATTTTTTCTGAAAGCTATTTAAAAATCAGATACTAACCATAGCTTTTAGAATATGTAAGTCACCAGAAAAAGCTGCTTCTTAGGGGCCCCTGGCCAGCAAGTGACCCCGAGGAATATTTGACCTCTCAGAATAACTATTTTGAAAACTTAAAATTTATACTGATGAACTTAATACTTCGTTGTAGGTCCACAAATAAAAGAAAAGTTGCAAAATTTAAAAATCTTTAATAAACAAATGTTTATTGAAGAGTTAAAAGACCCAACAAGGGTAATTATTGTGTTCATAAGGAGGAAAAATCTTGTTTGTTATTTTAACATCATAATTTCAACTGCAACCATCTGTGACTGCAAATTATCCAGTCAAAAAGTAAAATAAAATCTATTTGTTTCTGAACAAGACCATATTAATTAGTTCCCTGTTCGTAACTTCACTGAGTCTATACTGAAACCCTGTATCAGTAAAGGTAAAAAACTTTCCTTTACAAATTATTTGCTGCTATTTATTTAAGTTTAATTTTACTCAAGTTCAAAGATTTTTAAAGAAATATTATTTATAATCTGGTGGCTGGTGGTAAATATGGTTAAACAGATAAGGTTCTCCAAGTCAATTTTTGCTTTGGGGGCTTTTTGCCCCTATGCAGGAAGTAATGAAAAATATGGTCTTTCTATTTGTTTTTTATAGAGAGCTTTGGTCATTGATGGGCAAAATAGCAGCAACAATAGACACATTTTCATTGCCTGAAAAATATATATATTACTGATGCCTTAAATAAATCTGGCTACACTCTAGTTTTTTTTAATGGTTTTTGCTTGTGAGTTTTTTTAACTGTGTTTTTAGTTGAACATACCAATAATTTAGAGATATACAGGCAAGAGACAGAAGTAAAAGGATATACAGTGTAACAAACCTGACAGTTGCCCTGGAACATGGGGCACAAACCTTATGGTATCTCTACCAACCCCTGAGTCCTGGATGCTTGGAACCGCTGGAGAAAAATAAGGCTATAATGACTAAAAAGCACAAATATTCCAACCAAAACACACCACAGTCAACTTTTGGCTCACTTTGTGGTCTGTTACAGGGCTGTGCATTGCATGTTTCGACAGATATGGGTCTGCTGTCAAATCCACATTGATCCTCAGAGAAGGGATTCAGATCTGCATCAAAACAGCCAACCTTCCTCTCCCTCATACCACCTCCACAGCTTCTAGAGCACTACGGATTTAAGAAGAGTTGTTAATGCTGAAATACTCATGCGAATTAAATTTAATAACAATGCATTTGTAGAGACATTCCTCTTAAACTTACAAGTCCAAACTCTGTCACATGCCAGGAAATGTGTGTGTGACAGGCAGGTCGGCGGCAGGTCTGGACAGAAGCAGGTTTGGCCAGTTCTCGGCAGGCGTGGTCAGGCAGGTGTTCCCCTCTCGCTCCCACACAGACCACCTCCCTCGTCTGCTGCCCTTCCCCACAGGTCACTGAACACTGACAACCAATTACAGATTCAAACAGGCTGTCTATGTAGTTATGTTATAACAAAATGTATTTACTACAATAGTGCTTTAATTTGTCATATTCTTAGGTTAAAAGCACATGGTACATTTGCATAATATATTTAGATAAACAATTGCACATTTGTGAAGGGCCGCAATTATAAAACATTGAAAAAATGGTTTTCATATTTTTCTCAAATACAAACCTTTTCAGTCCACTTAGTGTGATAACTTTGATCAATTCAGAATTTACCAAATTAGAAAATAGTCCAGTCAGAACAGGGAAATCTAAAGGTAAAACCAAAGTGGAGGTAGCAAGCAGAACAACAAAAACATACTGCCAGAGTCTCAAAAGAGGCTATGTGGGGCTGTGCTTTTGTAGAGAAAAAGTTCAAGAGGTCCTCAAATGGGGGCTTAATGCAAATGCACACCACACTTTTCAGGTTTTAGTTTATTAAATGGCATTTTTTTCAAGGCACTGTAAGCAAAAGTCCAAGACTGACAAAGAAAATACAGCATTAACGTTTTTCTAGCTTCTATGACACCTATCAAGGGTCCACACTGTGAGATACAAACCACACTGAAGCTGGAGACGCTGAACTCTGCTGCAGCACATGGACGCATACTGCACGCCTGCTGACTCTGTGGCCTCTGCAGGCGCTGTGTGATGCAGTATGACTCATCGACCACATGGGGGTTTGACGGGTCCTGGACCCAACACTCCATGCTGCGGTACTGCATGCCTCCGTCGCAGGTGGCAGAGCACTCCCCGTAGACCCCGGCCCTGTAGATGTATGTGCGTGTGTCTCTTGGATGGGGGGAAACAGCAACAGGAGCAGAGGAGGGGACAGAGACTGTGTCGTTATCCAAGCCCATAAACTCTCTATGGTCCAATAGCTGGAAAGAGACAACATATCAACACTATGACAAATAAGTTTAGGTGTGAAGTCTTTGAAATGGAAAACTACATAAGTGGGCTTCAAATCCTACCCGACAAACTCCATCCACACAGATGTCAGTGCGCCCCACATAGCATGGGGTCCCATCCACCACTATGGGCCTGTGGCGGTAGAAGAAGTTTTGTCCCCTTGGTACACAGTTTAGCTCACATGGATTAGAAGCTGGAATATTAAAGGAATAATCAGCAACACGCTGAATCAGGAGCTTTACACACTTTATTCCTGGATTACTGTGTAATTTGAAACAAAACATTGTACACTGTAATCCCCACTATGTTTGTCATCAACATTTTAATTAAACTTCTACGTAGTAGAATATTTATGAAATATTAATCCAACTCTGTGTTAAAAATTCAAACTTTAAAGCAGAAAAGTTTCTGTAAAACCTTTTCTTTCTTCTTGATGGTGGCGATAGATTTTAAGAGACTCTAATAGAGACTATACCTCCATAATAAGGCACCCATGTGTGTCGCTTTCCTTGAAAGTCCATTCTGTCAAACTCTGAACATTGTTCCTCCCTGAAGTCTCTTGATCCAACTGGGCAGGCCTGTCACAACAAAAACAAACACTGTATATCTAAATATTTCACATTGTGTTCCTGTGTGCACTGAGTTTTTTTTAAGGGAGTTAATGGAATTACATGAGTATTACAGGTGAGGAACGATTTGGAGGATCCCACACAGTTGTGTCCTCCATCTGTCCTGCAGGAGACAAATTATATTATATTATATTATATTATATTATATTATATTATATTATATTATATTATATTATATTATATTAGTCTCACTGTGAATGTTTAAATATCCTACCTTGAAGTAATACATCTCCTGGATCTCATTGCCACTCCGGTGCCGCAGGTTCGGCTGCAAGGGCCGTAGGGCCCAAACTCTCCCCAGTAGTCATTTACCGGCTGTGTCACCTGCCAAAGTAAATGCGTGAATAAAAAATGGACATGCAGTTACATTTCTAAAAAAAAAAAAATAGGGTTTTCGTGCCGCCTCTTTGTGCCGCCTCTGGAACACATGCTGCTTCCCTCGCACCAAATCCAAGCCACCGCAAACCAATAAGCCAAAGTGTGAGAGCACAATGAGACTAAAATAGAAGCTGGAACTTGAAACCACAAACCAACCCCTGTGTGTTGCATAATGAATATACAAACTTACTCCTTGGCAAATAATCACAATCACTTTGTGATGAAAGCAAAAACAAACTTTACTCTAAAAGCTTGAAGTACAAGTAAAAGATTTTAGTAAGCTTGTCACTTTTGTTTCCCTTTGTGAAATTGTTTTATTATCCAGGATATTTTAGACTAGGACGATTTGAGAAAAACAAAACCTTGTCTAGACGAATTAGTATTGTTTGTAGAATCAACCCTAAATCTGAACAGGTCTGATTAAAAGGGAATTTAAGCTTAAAAGCTCAAATTTAGACTAGCTGACTAATAATATTGAATGGTGATGCTTTGGTTTGTAGCAGCTGAATGGTAAGTCGGTACCCAAATGTGGCCTTACTGACTGGGGTAGAAGACATTCTCCCTGTGTCAATGTGGCTTTTTTCTACAGACGGATGAATGGATGGACGGATTGATGGATGGATTGATGGATGGATGGATGGTTGGATGGATGCTGACGGTAGCATGTCACTGACATTAGCAGTGAGTACACAAATATATAAAAAAAAAAATTTTTCCTTTAAACTGTACAATATCTTATTACCTAGTGTGGATATAACTAGCAGTAGCAGGTTGTAAGTACAAAAATACAACAAATCAAATCATATTTTATTCTGCAATTTAAAGCTGCACATGAAAAAAAACTACTCATTCTGCTTTATTTTAATTAAAAAAAAAATGTAGTCCATAGGTGCTAGGTTTATTTTTTCAGTTTACTATGAACAGTATATAGAACTATCATTGACTCAAACATGGAGTTAGATGTATTTAATAAAACATGTTAAAAATAAGACTTACTGTAAAAGCAGGAACAACCAGCTGCAGGATGCCAAGGACTTGCAGGATGTTCATGTTCACCAAAAGCCTCTCATAAACTATCAATGAGAAAAGCTGCTAAATAACTTAAATATCAATGCAAAGACATGCAAGCAGGCATAAAACTTCTGTCATAACTAGTTCACCATAATTTTAATCCACATCTGGAAGTGATTTATTTGGTGAAGCTGAATAAATGTCGTCTATACAAGTGAGAGATGAAAACGTGTTTAAAGGTAATGCTGCCTTACCTTGTTTAAGGGAATCCTCAGCTGGTAGATCTGCACCACAGAGGAACGTGGAGCTACAAGATGAAAGACGGCACAAACACGCTGATTTCTATCTTCTCATCTGGTCTGCTTGCCAAAACCGCAGCCCAAAAAGTGTCAAGTTACAACCATTCAAGAAGACTTTCTTTTTCCAGAAAAAAAGTTTTTTTTAGCTTCTGTTTTCAGCACTGAGTATATACGTCTCTATAAAAAAATGGATTTGCCCCGTTATATGCAGGATTGCATGCACCTTAAATGTTTAAAGTTTCGTTTTTAAATTGAATCTAACATGAAATAAACATAAAACGTAATTGCATCTCTTGCCAAATCCCAAATAACCTGAGATTAGCTATATTCTTTGGTTTAATAACGTTAACTACACCCAGGCCTGACAACTGTAGAAAACACCTAAGTAGTCTGACCAAATGACGTACTGTGGGCCAAAAAATTTTGAAAACAAACAGATCATGCAACGATCTTCAGAAATGTAAAAGCAGATAAGAAAGAAAGTCATTGGCATCTATTAAAGTGGAAATAGTTACCCTCCAAATCATACTGTGAACCTATTTCCAAGGATGTCCTGGAGCATGGCAGTGGGAGTGTTATGAATGAGAGCTACTTTGCCTCTTCAAAGGCAAAGTAGCTTTGCCTTTAAACTGCTACATCATCATCACCGTGCTACATCATCATCACCTGCTTTAATTGATGATGCCATGAATTATCCCTTCTGGCGGATAATCCTAAAGACGAATGTTGGATCATAATTTCATGATTTTAGCTTCCGCCCACTTGGGGTAGACAGAAAGATGATGATCTGAAACTGCCCATCTCTGATCTAAATTAACGTTACAGTGCCATAGTCAAAGACTGGAATTAAATTCACTTGAGATGCTGCGGCAAAACTTCAGACAGGCCATCCAGGGTTTGTAATCCTCAGATGTGGCTGTGGTAAAAGGATTAAAAGTGGACCAAACTCAGTCCACGGTATCTGAAGTACTCATTGGCAGCTATGGCAAACACTTGATGACAGTTGTTGCCTCCAGAGTTGACACAACTGATGATTTTAAGGGGAAAATTCCTTTTTCAAACATGGCCAGGCTGGTTTGAATTGTTTTTTTTTCTTAATAACAAAAATTATCACTGCGAAACTAAATTTCCTATTTATCGAGATGATAACTAAAACATTTATTGTGTGACCAAAAAAAGGGGGGGAAAGACTGTGTGGAGGAGAAGGGGGAGTACTTTTTCATAAAGCTGCTATCATCAAAGATTTCATTTTTCTTTTTCTTTTTTTTTTGCATAAATGCAGGCGTTTAATTCAACAATGTTCTACACACCAATTGACACCTAACATTTATTGGTTTTGCATATACTTGTTGCAGATTCAACAGTAATCATTGGATATACCATAAAACCATCTTAAAAAATAAAGTCAAATATAGCCGTAACTTTCCATTGCTTCCCATTGATTTATTCCTTACTGTTTTTTACAGCCCATTCTGACCACTGATTGTCCCTTTTGCACATCTCATAACCACTAAACACAGCCCATTAAGTCACAGCAGTGGAGCTGGGGGAGGAAAACATTGCTTTTATACTTTGGGTAGTTTATTTTAGTTGGAAACCGCAGGGACGCAGTCTGAAACATATATCAAGGGAAGGCAGAAGACAGCAACATTCTTGTGTTTTTCTGGCTTAAAAACATTGAATGCAAATTTTTAAATCTCCAAAACTATCAAGACATGTTACTTACTGAAGCAAATTATGTTTATGTAACACAAACTGGGCCAAAGTGGAGTCTGAACTTCAAATATATATCTGAGTACAAAGCAGTTGCAATAACGCAAAAATTTGGATGATGGTGTTTACAACAAATGTGTAATTTATTACTATTGTAGCTTTCTATAAATAACATTTATTTTTAAAGACTTAAATTGATTGTCACACATTGCAGTTGTCAGATATAAACTAAGAGCAAATTTTCACTTCAAACAAGCCTTACTTCACATGTCAACAACTTAAAAATTGCGTCTCACACAGTCAGAGTCCAAACCACCACCCCACACAGTGCATTCATCCCACAACTGAAAACAGGGTTCATCCCTTCCGCTGTCTCAAAACTGCCGGCTCAGTTTCTGCATTTCCTTCTCCTTGGCTTCAAAGGCGCTCTTGGTGTTGAACAGTTCCTCCACTGAGTCTACTATGTCTTGCATTTCCCGGGCCATTTCAGCGTAGCCCTCCTTCAGCTCCTCCTGCTGCTGCCTCAGATCTGCTGCTGCCTGCATCAGCTCCGAGGCCTGAAAGCTGCACTGGCTCCGGAGGTCCTCTACATCCGTCAGCAGCGTCTCCATGCTGTTCAGCACCTGCTCCAGACGGCCTGCAGCCAACTCGAACTCTGACGTGTCCTGGAAAAGGGTGTCGAAGTCGGTGGTGTCCAGTGACTCCAGCTTGATTTCAGGCTCTGAATCCTGCTTTGTCTCTTCCATCTCTTCCTTCTCATTTTCCTCTGCTTTTGACACTTTCTCCATGATCCTCCTGGTGCAGAAACTCTCAACCAACCAACAGGGCTGTCAAATTTCACCAAAACTGATATCTGTAAATAAAATGAATCATTTAGCTTCAAAGAAAAGTAGTGAAATAAATATTGAAAAGGAACGTAAAGTAGCAGGACTGCTTCTGCTCACTTAGACTCTATCAGACAGCGAGGAGTTTATCCCCTTACAGAGTGGGTGAAAGAGGCCGTTCTGTGTAATCTCATTCTCTTCTGCACCTGCGTGTTCAGTGTATTTGTGCACAGGTCTCAATGTATTTCTGTCCAAGTGCTCGTTCACTGCCATGCAAAAGAACCATAATCCAGTTTTGGGCAGAGGGCCCAAGCAATGCCCCTACTGGGGCTCCGATGAGCAGCAGGCTGTACGTGAGATTATGTAGCACCTCCTTCTCGCCTGACTGCTTTTACTGTCTGAGGAGAAAGATTAACCCCGTCCTTGTAGAGCTACCTGCAGCTGGTCTTAGGACACACACACACACAACATGCAGCGATCTCTGCTCTACTGTGAGGGTAATTCCTGTGAACTGTGGAGGAATTACAGTCACATTACTTTGTGTTACAGGTGCTTTGAGCGTCCAAAAGCATTCTCCTGAAATATTTTCACCTTTTGCCACAATGCAGTCACAAACTTCAATTTATTATATTTGGTAGCCTATTGCCTATTTTTTCCATGTCATAGTTACGTATCCTAATAGAACACATTGTAGTTTGAAATTTTAATAGCAAAAAACAGAAAAGTAAAAAAATTTTTTAAAAAGTTCCGTAGATTTAAAGAACATTCCAAGACCTCTTACATATTTTTAAATCCTCAAAAATTACAACTGAGTATTTTTAATTTTCTGTTCTCCTTCATCAATACTTTTAAAAACAGAAACAATGGAGCACAGGGTTTCTTCAATCAAACAGAGCTTAGTAAATATAAGGTAGAAGTTTTAGAATATAATTTTGTGCAAAATATATTTATATTAACTCTACTTACTACTATTATAAGAAATTTGAGAGAACTTTTAAGGTTGTACAATCCCAAGTACTTTACTTGTTCAAAGCATGAATCTGTCAAACAAGAAAAACAAACTGCAGCGATATTTGTGTTCACGTGTCCTAAAACATGTTAAAGAGCCAGCAGAAGAAACTACTCTTTAAATGGCTGTAAAGATAACGAGTTTACATGATGAGCTCACCTCCCCAAAGCTCTTATCAAAACAAGACAACTTGCTCTAAGGAGGCCAACGCCAGGGGAAACTCTTCTTAATCTCCGAGTGGCTCAAAATACAGACATTTAAGTTTTAGTTATATCAAAAGGAATAATTAATTTGTCACAAAAGTTTTGGTTCCACTGAATATTATTCACTGAAAAAAGGAATATTGTTTGTGTAAGATTTAAAAAGTTGAGTCCTTTTTAATAAATATTACTGTTGTAAGGGAATAGTTCTAGTAATAAGATGGTCTAGATGTCTCACAAATTGACAGGTTTACCTGACCTGATCAAACTTCAACAAAACATCACACACTACCTACGGTACCTAGTAATTGTCCTATTTGACTGAACAATAGCAATAAAAAATTTTACTAAAAGACCTTCACTACACTTTTGAATGTTTCTTTGTGTTACATTGAAAATCTAGAATTACAAAATATATTTTCAGACAAACCAAAATTAAGTTAATCACCTCTTACTGGTTTCCGATGCTAATGATGAGCAACCAAGGTCAACCCTCAGAATGAAAATGTTGTCAGTGAATGAACCAGCTGACTCTCTCTCTCTCTCCCCCTCTCTCTCCCTTCCTCTCTCTCTCTCTCCCTTCCTCTCTCTCTCTCTCTCTCTCCCCCCTCTCTCTCTCTCTTTGTCTCTCTTACTTTTGCTCTCGTCTTAAAATGAGCCTCAACATTTGTCCTCCCCCCCAAAAAACTCTTTATAATGTAGATATTAGTTATCTTCAAATGTTTACATTTTTATTAACTTATATAAATTTTAAAAAATGTGTTTTCACTTTATTGTAACAATGAAAATCACACAAATATATATACTTAAATTGTCTTATATATAGGTTGATAAAATGTGGAAAGCAATAGGGGATGTGAATACTTTCTGGAAAACTCCTGCTATTTAACACTGGAAGTTCTTTGAAATTATAGGCCCCATCCTGAAGAGACATGATTCATTTTACAGCAAACCAAGTGATAAATACTAAATATTTTTATACAGTATTCATTGATTTGATGCCACTGTGAGGCAATAAAATGCATCATATTTTGAGCATCTTGTCTGTATTTCAGCCTAATTGTTTTGCAGTTCTATAACGTTTCCACGTGGGGGCGCCCTAAGGACTCCTAACTTTCAATGTTTCTCCAAACTGTTAAAGGAGATTTCGGAGGGCAGGAGTTTCCACTTGAATAAAACACACTACCTGCTGTTATTTATTTATTTATTTATTTCTTGCTTGTGTGTATTTTATTTACCTAACATTGTGAGTGTGAATATGAACATTTTAAACAAAGTAAAGATAGGCTGGCAGCAGCAAACTCTCCAAGAGGCCCTGCCCAAGCTTCATGAGCCTCAACATGTGTAACTATTTAAGTGTCAACATGTGGATTCCTGTGTGCTTCTGTGTATTCAGAATGCTGTGTGGGGGTTCAGGGGTATGGATTATTTCGCTTGGAGTCTTATTCAGAGCGGCCAATCAAGCGTGAGGCACAGAGGAGAAAGGGGGCATTGTTGTAGCCTCAGAAAATAGATTCAATCACAGAGTCTCAACAGGAACACGCTTCCAGCAACTGCCTGACCCTTTAAACTCATGACTTTGTTTTGTAGAACTGTGAATGTATCTATCAATTAATTTGCTGTTTGAATTTATATGTGGTTTGTGTTAGCTATGCAAGTAGGTATCAAAATAGACCAAAGCTTGTTTGACAAGATTACTTGGTTTCTGATTTAAACTCAAACTGTAACCATAAAAATACTGAATGAATTATCACCCAGATGCTCATAGGCTCTCCTCTGGAGTCTTAAGTCGATGAGGGAGTTACTGCAGTTCCTTTCTCCTCATGACTATTTCTGGTGTCAACTGGGAATACATGTGCCCAAGATTTATGTATGTCCATTTGTTGTTGTTGAGGGGATTGTGGTCGATACTTGAGACATGAAGTTATTGATGGGGTCCTTTCTAAAGGGGTAGTCAGGGTTAGAAGAGCAAGGACTGGCATCTCACTGAAGTAGGTCGTTTTGATAGGAATGAGGGCTTGGGATTGCAAGTTTGCACACCGAAATGTGTATGTATATGTAAATATACAAAACCTGGACACTTAGCAAAAAATGTGAACCGCTATGGTTGAGAAGGCCAAAACAAGAGCATCTCTATCCTCGCTAACGGAAGTTCTGAAAAACCATAGTCTTTTAACTCATTGCAGCTGCCCACATGGATGACTCAAACATCTTTTAGAAAAAGGAAACATTTAAATGGTCAAAGGACGCAAAGACTTTAGTAATTGGTCACAGTGTATTGAAAGTATATTTGGTGGATCCAAGAGGGGCTTTCAAAGAACTCCACACTAACTGTCAAGAGCTGTGGTGGCAGAATTAAGATGTAGGATTATACTGGTACTGGCACAAAGTGGATGAAATTCAGCAACTTGTTAATTAGAGGCATTCATATTTAGTTTATTTATTAATTAGCTTATCAAGACATTAAAAAGGATTCACCATAGTAATGTATCTAAGTTAATTGTTTTAAAAGTTTCAACCTTTACGTCAAGATTAGTTTCCTTAAGACGTTGGCGTTTCCAGTAAATGGGTGGGATCCTTGGTCTCGTCCCTTCAGGGAAGTAGGAGTGCATGAATTTCTAATGCCTCAGTCAGACCTCCCATGCTTTGATTTAAAGCCAGAGCACTTCCTCACTGCTGAGAGAGAAATAACAATGTGCTTTTTTTTCCTGCGCTTTACTTTGAAACCAGATTCTTACAAAATGTTGCTTAAGGCGGAGGACTTTAAATATTTACTTCCAGAACAGAACCAGATTGGGGAAAATGTGTGATTTATGGCATGCAATTTTGGCAGCTGCCGAAAACAAAATAAGTTGACTCATTTTACTGGTATGGTATCACTTGTGTCGCTCGGTTTCTTGGCTATGAATGCAGTCTTTTAAACTCTCTCTAACAATACGACCTGGTCGGCAGACTATGTGAGAGGGAATCGGAGACAGGAGAGCTGATCCAGATCAAAAAACCTTGGATGATAGTAGAAGTTTCCTTGTCCCATTCCTGAGCGGAATGCATTAAGCCGACCCTCTGATGACTCGTGCCTTTTATAAATGTCTAATGTGTCCAGAGTGTCTGTCGAGTGAAACATTCGGGCCTGTTCATGATAAGTGATACATCTGACACTGATCTGCTCACCAGCCCAGAGCGCTTCATTGTTTGGGTCCCCTGCTGCACCTGATCCGAACAGTTTTCCAGAACTGAACTCCCTTTACAGAGCTTTGATTGTTTCATATTCCTTCCACATTCTTGGGCATGTAGCCTGTCCTTTGTGTATACTTCAGCACATATGCAGTCGCACATTGCAGTAACATTCACCACAAATCCTTTTTTTCCCCCTTTCTCAAAAAGTGGTAACTGGATCTTCAACAAATACAGTCATGTGGATTACTCAGGAACTGGCCGCCCAAAAGCGAAGGAATAAAAACGGGAAAAATGGATGTTTCATTTCCTTTAAAATCTTCTGTGCTCTACTAATCCATGTGTAATGCAGACTTTATGCTATAGTTGCTCAATAAATTACTGCTTCATATGCCAGGGAGCAGTAATTCCTATGAGCAGAGACTTGAAAAGCTTATGAAAGTGATTTCTCCTTTGACCACATTTTTCTTAAAAAGCTTTATGAAGTCTCATTTATCATGCTCTGAACAACAATGTGATTCAAAAAATCTCTAAAATATTTGTTCTAACCACAAAAATAAACCTCTAATGTGTTTTTCTGCACAATATTTTGTTTGATATAAACGCATATGTTTTCTTTTGATACAATTTTTGGATATACTGCAATGTCTCTGCCAGGACCTCATTTACCCAAATCAGGCTGGGAAATGGGTTTTGGACACCAGGGAAATCTGGTATGCCTCTGCTGCTCTCACAGCTAATTAGAGTGTGAACTAATTGGATGGCTAACTTTAGCAAAGGGGCAGCCTAGTTCCATCCATCCGCTATCTACAGAGTACGGAGGTGGGGATGGAGAGGAGTCTGCTGGTGATGTCCGAGCTCATTCCACAATATTTCAGCAACAACTTTTATCTGGGAAGCCTGTATCCAGATCCAGAGTTAGAGTTGGTGTTTTGTTTATTCCTATACATTTTATTCTGGTGAATAAAATCAACAAATCCTCTGAAACCCTGATTGATCGAGACACGCAGCACTTTTAAAATATTAATTGTATAAACGGTGCCCTCTTTGTGGCAGATGAAAAAAAAAAGTTTGACAAAATTGAGCCATACATTTAAAGATCGTTTTAAGTTCAGGATGAGAAACTAACAGCTTCTCATTTGCAGCTGACCCCACAACTGCCTCTGTCTTGTCTTTGTATTGCTTCGAAGGTCTTGTCTCCCATAATGCATGTGCGCTTAGGTTAAGTGGCCGAATGGGGCTGTTTTCTCCTCTGACTCATGTGCTTGTGAAGAAAGAGGAAGATGCATGGATCAAGACAAAGGCTGTAGGAAGCTATGGATCATGTTTCTGAGACTCACAGGTCACATACAAGTAACAGCTGGAGAAAACATGGAGCACATTAAGACCACTGGTTAAGGCAGAATAAACACATATGGTTACTAATATATGTGTTTATTCTGCCCTAAATATAATCTTGACAGATGCCTGATTCTAAGTTTTTGTGGGAAAAGAAATTACTATGACTGCTCACTCTCAGTCCTGTTTCATACACATAAAAGCAGGATAGTGAAACTCTTGAAATCAAATTCTGTCTTATGTTTTGGTGTACCAGCAGCCATCTGGTGACCGCTCTGAAACTTTTCTAGATGTACCTCTGACACTCACACAGAAAATGATTGATCCGGATCCATTCGACTGTGAAGTGGTATCACTTCACAGCAAAAGAAACAAAATCCTGCTACTGCTATAATTTTATTTTTTTTTACATGTATTATGTTGATCATTTTCCGCTTGTTTTTAACAAATTGCCTGGAGGAAGAGAGAGATTTCTCTGGATGCCACAATACCTGTGGGGTTTAAATATTGCACCCCATATTCGGGGGTCAGTGGGAATGCTTACTTTAAACAATCAGCACTATTGTCAAAAGTGTTGGTGATGGCATGATCCCAATGGGCAACCAGACTTCTGATTCGGTGTCAGTGAGAAGAGGTGAGTGAATAAATGGAACTGAATAAATAGAAATGTGGATCTATTTTTACATTCCCTTGACAGCTGGCAGTTTTCAGGATAATTTTTTCAGTGGATTCTCATCAGGTCTGGACAACTTTTACACAAGTTTGTTATGTAACCCAAAAAGCTTTAAAAAAAAAAAAAAAAAAACTGAAAAAAATCATTAGTACTTGGTGCATTTTTCTTCTACGAACAAAGTGATTTGTCAAAATGTTCACTCCAGAAGGTCAGACGCTAATGGATTAAGTGCCTGCAGGTTTGTCTGTGCTCCTACCACGCTAACACCTTATTACATCACACCAAAAGGCAGGAATCTTTTCCATTACCGCTTTTCTATCGAATGGGATCTGTGAGCTTGCATGGGAGGAAATCTGAATGTTAAATACTGATAAAGCATGTTCTGAATATTATCAGATTTTTTCTTGATGTGTAGCATGACTTCTGCTTGATCTGCCGGCAGCACCTTTCAACTACCTGCTCATTCTCATAAAGCTGAGTTTTTCATGATACAGTCAGACGCAATATGTTTCCAACAGATTCTGTGATGGCATGATGACAGACTTACAGTGGATTCTTCCTGTGCCAATCAGATAATCTCTATCTGTCTTTTTGTTTCACAGAATGTGAATACCTATGAGAGCGAGGCTGTGAGCAGACGTTCGGGAGACTCAGAAATCTCTTATGCAAACCTGTTTGTCCCCTTGGAAATTTCTGTCTTTTGTCCAAAATGTTATAGATCCTCAAACAAACTTTTATCTAATGCAAGGATAACCTGTGTGAAAACAACAATGCAGTTTTGAAATGGGTTTCCTTCATGAAGGGAAATTGCTATCCAAGCTAACCTGGCTCTGTATGAGAAGAAATTACTGAACCTGCACAGTCTGTTTAAGGTCATTCCCCAACATTCAAAGGTGGAATTGCTGGAGTGCTTTGAATTATTATTTTGCTGCATAACCCAAGTGTACTTGGAAAAAGTTCAACTTTTGTCAGATCAGTCCAAGAAATATTTTCCTAAAAGTGTTGGGGGTCATCAAGATCCTTTTTGGCAGATGCAAATTGGGCCTTTGTGTTCTTTTTGGTCAGCGGTGGTTTTGGCTTCGGAACTCTCCCATGGAGGCCAATTTCTTTCTCTTGAATCATGAACACTGACCTTAAGGGAAATAAGTATTTTAGATCTCTTGGTTCTCTTGGGACGTCCTGGATGTTTTGTTGACAATCTTTAGGAGTAATTTTAGAAGACCAGCCTGTGTTTGGAAGGTTTACCAATGTTCCACGGTTTCTCCATTCATGGATAATGGCTTTTGTTGGAGCCAGTGTTGTTAATTTGCAAGTATTTCAAGTCTTTTCTTTATTTTACTTTTGAACTTCTTCAGATTAGGACAATATTTGTTTCTTTTTGCTATCTTTTTTAACCCACAAATATGTTTTGATGACACTCTGCTAAATGAAACTTTTTCCATTTACTTTTTCAGTTAAAGTTTTCCATCACTAAAGTTTTGCAACTTCAAATAAAACATTCACAGTAACAAAATCTTCATTTGTAAAAATGTGGTTAATATTTTTGATTTGCTTTCCCAAGAACATAACCTTGATTTTATGAGAAATTACAAAATTAACTCTTTTTCACCACCATTACAGGATTCTCTGTATATTTAGCATCACGCTCATGTGTCAAAAGCACAACCGCCCACCCCCTATTTTCCCACCACGTCAGCATTGATAGAGTGGGTGCAAATGGGCAGTGATCTGAGATGGCATTACACACCATCTTAGGCATTTCCTGTGGCGTTTCCTGCTTTCTCCACGACTTCATGTGCTAATTAATTCTGCCAAACTTAGCTGTTTTTTGCCAGCCTCCAGCAAAACAAAGGCTTTTTCTCTCTTGCTTTCTCTCTCCCTATCTTTCTCTTTTTCTCTCCTTCTGCGTCTCTCTCTCTCTTTCTCTTAGAGTTCACACTCTGGACTGAAAAGAACAGAGTGGAGCTTCCAGTTATTCACAGGTGATGAGATTGAACTTTGGGGGCAGAGAAATGGATTTAACATTCTTAAGCTAATGTTAAATCCATTTGCAAATATCTGATTTAATTACGGTACAAGAAAGGTTGACAATATGAGAAAAATGTTACAAATTCAGTAATATGCATTGCTATTTCTTCTGTTTCTGTCTTGTCTGTAAGATTTGAATAAAAGTAAATACCCTGCCTTATACACATGTATCATAAAATGATTACTGGCACAAAAAGACTCTGTCTAATCCATAATACGTTTTGTTGTGGCTGTCCTCATTTTTATTTCAATTACACCCAGCTTGCAGGAGAGCTAAATTACTGCTCCTATTTTTAGCATTTCATATGTCAAATTGCCCTTTGACGCAATAAACACCAGACATCATTTATCTCATGCAGCATGACACAGATCAACAATGTTCCCCATAGATTGCCACAGACAAGATCTCTCTCAAACATTCTCACGGCATAAATCATCATGCAAGTCAGCGGAGTCACCACGCGAGACAAACTGTAGAATCAGACTAAATTCAGACTTGAAAGCTTTCTTTTTGATAAACCTCAAAGTTGGCATGACCTAGATATTTTTGACCTATCGGGAGATTTAGGTTTCAGCTGCTGGAGGAAGTACTTATCTTTTTTTCTGTATTGTACTATTCTCCATATATGCACTTGCAAATACTGCTGACAGTGCCTTTGAGTACCTTGTTTTCTTTCCATAGAAAGTAATATTAAAATGTGCAACTCTGTTTCATTCCTGGATGATACCATTAAAGTAGCTGTTGCTGCAAGTAACTTTGTTTACTTTTTTCCCTTCACATTTAAAATACCACATGGGCTGTATTCACAACCTGCACAATTAGGTAAACTTTGCTACAATTTATTTATTTTTTTAACATATAGTAAAAACATATCCCCAAAGGCGGTAGATAATAGCAGACAACCCTTTCTGCTGTTCTGTGTGCACTAATCAGACATTGTTAAATGAAGAAAATCTCTATCTGGAGGGCAGGAAGTCATTTTGTGAGACCCACAGTTGAAGTCATTTTAGATAAATGGCTGTTTACAACAACATTCCATTTCCTTTTTGTTGCTGAGTGTCACATGATACTTCTGCAATTTCAAAACTTGTAAACTGAAAATTTCTTTAGAAGATGTTTAAAGCTTCAATAAAACAAGAAAACCCAGTTAGACATGTATTAATGAGTTAACGATCTGCAGGATATACAAACAGAATGCATTTTTTTCCTACCACACATAGAATTTATTGCATTTCTCTTAGTAGAGCATCTGCTCTATATGGCACATCCATATAACTGAAACTGGTTGGGCATGCTTCTACAAGCATGTAGAAAAACAGTTATTATCCAACAAGATTTTTTTGTTCAACTGACACGTTGGGAGGACAGTAAAGTTAACAGACAGCTTTGCTCTCGTTTGCCTTTTAAGAAGCTACCTGAGGGGGTAAATCCTTTATAATGTTCAGGATTTGAGTGGTTTCGGTTGGCAGTGAAGTCATCTTGATGTGAGAAAGGTGATATTTTATTGAGAACATGGACTTCACTGAGAAGCAAATTCTCTGTGGCATAATCATTCAGGGTGAGATCTCATCCACAGAGAGGGTATTACTCACCAGACGAAACATGAGATCTTTAAAATGAAGACGTAAGGGAAGGATTATGTTTATTAACAAAGCAGTCCAGACAAAAGAAAATGGTTTACAGTGGAAAATAAAAACCACATAACCGCATAATGTGACCCTTCATGATAGGATTTCAATAAACTTGAACTTGGGTTACAACGACCTGATATCCTTCATGTTATAGACATAATTTGTTTCCACAAAACAAATATATATATATATATAAATATATATATATATATATACATACACACATTTCCAACAGAGAAATGCTGTTTATTTATGTCATTTACTTATGATATTAATACATTTATGACATTGTTTATATATATATATATAACATTTTCATTCATTTTCAAAATAATGGTAGTGAATGCGATTAGCAGGTTTTAACTATTTAGCGCTAAGCTTCTTTTTGACTGTCAAAGTTGTTACGCATGCGCAGGCCATAACGCCAATTATATTGAAAAAGCAATGACGTATCGTTGTAAAAGTTGCCAGCTGGACTTCAGGAGTGAATCAGGGAAGTGAAGTATTAAGACGGACTTCGGACCTCCTATTTCTAATGTTAATGAAGGACGTCATGTCTCCAGCGGCTACAGGGAGTCGAGGACGTGAACTCCCTCCGAAGACATATTCAGAAAAAACACGTGAGTGATAACATACCAGTTCTTTTCTTATAATGAGCAGAAACCATTTTCGAGTGGAGCGTTTAATGAATTACTCCGGGGCACAAGCGAGAACAAGAGTCTCGTGTTATCTGATCCTTAAAACAGGTGTGCAGGGCAGGTAGAGCCCAGGATAGCGGAGATAAAAGCTGACAGATGAACGCTGATAAAAGATAATGGGTGGAATTTATGGTGAAACAGGTTGCAGGGTGACCCTGCGGGGCGGTGACAGCCTCTCTCCAGGAGAGGGTGACTGCTTAGTTCTGGGAGATGAATGGAAAGAACGAGGAGTTCAACTTTAATGAGGGACAGTGGTGAGACTTGATAAACTCACCCTTTATGAAAACGATCTTATATAAGACAAGATAGCAGTTTTAAAAAGCACTGTCTCACTGAAGATGGTGTTCAGCTAATGACACTGACTGTAATATTATAGGTATTTCCACTTTTTACTCCTGGTTAGACTTCAGCCTGGTGATAAATCAGCAGCAGATGGATGAAGGAAAAGCACAGTTTGTTTTGACACCTGCTGAAGATTTCCACACTGAATAACTCCAGTCTTCTTAAAAAAAAAACAAACTAAAATACTGAGGTCACCTCATATCTCATGCAAATGTGTGTATCTGTGATAAAAGAAGAATCGGCATGAAGAGAAAAAGTCACAGAGAAATCAGATGGAACATATACTTTAAAATTAAATAATCAAATTTATTTTAATTAACAGTAGTGCCTAATATGACGAGACTGAATAGATGCTAAGAAAGTAGTATTGTCTGCTTGTTTAAAATATCCATGACTCTGAGACCACCTTTATGCAAGGTGACTAAGTCCAGGTGGAAAAAGAACCAGCTTCTTTGTCCAAAGATCCCAGGTAATCATTATTCAAAATTAGTTTTCAACGATTTCAATCTAAGCAAATCCGGCAGTTTGCATCGAGTTATTGACTTGCAGCATTCCCTCCCTGAATGAGCTCGTAGCGAGACTAGACAATCACTTGCATTGTGTCGTTGAGTTATAGCAATCCATTTTACTGCTGCGTATAAAGGGAGAAAACTCTCAGGGAAGTGAAGTATTAAGACGGGAAAAATAATCCAGAAGAACTTTGCTCATCCATCCATCCATCCATCCATTGTCTTCCGCTTATCCGGGATCAGGTCGTGGGGATAGCAGCTTAAGAAGAACTTGGCTCAGTCCTAGTTTGAAAAATTTGAAAAAACACATTTGACCCTGTACGAAGAAAGAAATGAATAAATGATGTAAGAGTACTTTCTATGTTGAGAAAGGCACCACAGCCAAACAGAAAGCCAGACCAGATGTAGTTATGGAAAGAGAAAAAAAAAGCTAAAATAAGACATGAAATCGGCAGTTGAAATAACCACAAATAATGCAAATTGGAGAGTAGTAGAAGAAGAAAGAGGCCAGTCTGTCCTTAAGCAGCCTTATTTCTCTCTTTTTGTTTCCATTTTTAGACCTTATTTTTAGATAATGTGAAAAAAATAATGCTTTCAGTTTTTTTTATCTGCTTTTCAGTCGAGTGATTTATTATAAAACGGTTGTGTTTTACAATATAACAACAGAAACTCCACAAATGATCAAACTGTATTTATAGCCCAATTTTAATACTTTGTCTTTTCCTTTCTAACTTACAACAACTTGAAATCTTCTGCAGTAGTTGTGGATTTTGCCCTTTATTTTCAGATGGAAAAGCTCTCCGTCATTCTTGGCAAAATGGCTTCAGTTCCTTTTTTTTTTTAAGTCATTTTACTTGAACTGCATATTTGACTTCTCCTCAAAGTGACTCAAAGATATTGAGGTCGCACGACTGAAATAGCCACTCCAGAACCTTCACTTTTTTGTGCTGTTGTCAGTGACTGGTCCACTTGGCCTTGTGTTTTGCAGCGTTGTGATGTTGGAACACAGGGTTGGCCCAAAGTTGTATGGGGACATAAACAGAATTTGATTTGAGGCACCACTTTGTGAAAAGAACATCACCACCATTAACAGCATTTCTGTACACATTGGTGGAAACTTATTTGTCAATAAGCTGAGCTCAATCATAAAGAGAATATTTGTCTTGTAGCATCAGACTGCAATTATATTACAACATACATCTAACGATGAGAATTATTCTTTGCACTCAGACAAAATAAACTTGCCAGTTTTCTTAAATTAATATATTAAGTCTTTTAATTGATTCATGCAGAGACCATCAATTCAAATCTAATAGTCTTCTCACTCTCTATAAATTGTTTCAAAATGTTTTCAGTTTGTGTTTATGCAACATGATTTGCATAATATTTCTACATTGTTTCATTCTAAAGTCTGTTGCCCGGTATGTGTTTGTCCAGCCAAAACACTGTTACCATGTAAACAAGAGCCCAAAGCGCAACTAAACATTTGTGTTTCACTGTCCTATAGCGTTGTCATGAAAACTGGGACTTAGTTTGCCGGTGCTTTCTTCCAGCTCTGATGGAAGGTCCAAGTATTTTGCTTGGATGACTGATGATCCCGTAAAAATGGACAGTGTGAATTCTCTAAATTAAATGAAGGATTCACTCAAAAGCCTCGGCCTCAAGGATTTCTAAGTCCTTAAATATTTTTCCTCTTACACTATGACCCCCATTTTAAAATAATTCCAGACACCCTCAATTGTTTTGCCATTTTAGTAGTTTAGTTTTTATGACCTAATGTCTTCCGCTCATCTTCTGATGAGATGAACTTTGTCCTTGGGATTGTATACTGATGGCTTCAAGACCTTTCTTTAAAGGCATTAGGTTATGTCTGGAGATTTGGACAGCTTGGAATCCTGTAGCAAGTAGAAATGATATTATTAACGGAGATGCAGAAGGAAAATCTCAAAGAACGTTTTCTTTTTCCAGCAGAATGATGGAAGGAGTATTTATTTCCCAAAATAGGTTATGGTAGATATATTCATCTCTGCTGGATGGAAACAAAACCAAAGCGTTGGCTCATTTTGTGATGAGTTGCACCTGTCCAGCAGCCCTCTCCCATGTCCACAGATGGATATTTTTACTGGAGGGCTTTTAGACGGAAGGCTCCACTGGATGCATTTGGTCCCACGCTGTATCAGGTTTCTGTCCCTGAAGATTAGCTAAAATCACTCCACAACCTGCGACATCTATGTTAAGGTCCAGGTGTTGTGTATGTGTATGCAAAATGCATCTTCATCGTGTTCTTTCTTTTGAACAGTGATGTTTTAAATGTTTGTGTCTGCATGCAATGATTGTGTTGATGTCTTTTTCCCTCCATCTGGGCTTTAATCTCTGTTCTGCCTGATGCATTTCCAGAAAGCATGTGGAGTTCAAACATACTTCAAGCGGAAGAAACCCAACTGTGTTTCCATGGGAGGTTTGGCACATATGTGGACTATTTTGGACCAGATTAATTAGTTTTTGAGGAACTTGTAGTGCAAAAGAAAAAAAAAAAACATATGCGGAACTGACATAAAAATCATCATTATTTTTTTTTAGGAACTAAATGAAAGGTTTATTAGTTCCACATTTCTGCTTCTTGTCTGTCAAAAGGACTTCTGTATTACCTCCAATTTTTGTTTTAAGGCAAATCATCACTGGTAGTTAGGTGTGTGGTTTTTTTTGGTTTTTTTTTTTTGGGTTTTTTTTATCTCTGCTTTGCCCCAGAGGTTGAGAGGCGGGCAGAAAGTCTTTGTCTTTTGGGGTCATGATCTTTCACCTGTTGCTGGTATCCATCCATGGTGCAAGGTCACATGCAGGAGCTGAGGCGTGAAGACGCTAACAAGATAGAGCAGGCAATGGAGGACTGGAGAGTAGACCAGGAAAGGTGATAGGGGGAATATATTTTTCTCACTTAATACCTTGAAGGACTGTTTGGGGAGAGAGATGAATGTTTGCATTGGACTAAAACTGTTGAAATGCTAAGATAAAAATAAAAGCAAGGGCAAGCAGAAGGGCCACGAGAGGCTCCCAGCTTCTATCAACACCAACATTTGTCTCAGTCAGAGTAGCAGGGCTTCAGCTGCACAGCTGAGTGAGCTTTCCTTCTTGTCATACAGGAAAAAGGAAGTAAGCTGTGCTAACAAGCTGATTTAAAATTAGCTTCTGCTTTTTATACAATGCTGCTTCACAAAATTGTCCTGTCACATTAAAAATCAGGAAATGTTGTTGACCTCAAGAGGAGTATGTGTGAGTTCTCAGCGTCATCTCTCTTTCATGCAAGGTAAATTGACCTCTTCCAGAAAATATTGATATTTTACGTTACAGCAAGTCTTTTCTGCCCGAGGCGATCAGATTTTATAATACATATATAGTCTGTAAAGCTGTGTGTTTTTAAATGTTGATTAAATATTTAGTAATGTACTGAGCAATATGTGTGTCCGTAGGACTATAACTGCTCATTGTTGTTTATTATTGTAAGTTTATTATTGCTAACTAAGTCACTGGAGTCCAATATGGACAAAATTCATATTCTGCAAATAAAATATGCTAAATTTCTTGGCCTGATTACTAACCTCTTGACCAATTTTTTTTATCAAATTGTAAATGTTTGTTATAGCTTGCACTAGTTTTCACTAAGTGCTTAGTGAGAAAGTACAGTTTTTTTTATCTTGTGTAATAATTTTATTTGTTTGTTCTCTGAACATCATTGCAAGACTCCAAGTGGAGTCACGCCCCAATCGTGGGCACTGCTACTCTGTTGTGATTATAGAATTATAATGCAACATAATGCTATTATCATAGTGTGTATTATTTCTTCTTGTAGAAGAAATTTAGTGAACAAGTTCCACCAGGTTGTTGGTTTGTTGGGTGGGGGGGAAGCGGCTCCTCAAGTCTCTTCTCTCTTCTGGATCACAGTCTTTCAGCTGATACCTTTACATCATATCAAACTGTTGCAGTGTAAGTGCAAGATGTTTCAAATTCAAAATATATTTTCTTTGTAATTTTATACAGTTGTTAATGATGTGAGTGCTGAACAGGACAGAACATGGAGTAGTTTGTGCAGCATAAGGACAATAACTGCTGGAGATTTGTCTCTACCTATCGTGAGCCGAGATGCAAAAAAAAATGGTGCTGGCCTCAACTGTCATGCAAAGCGTGGCCTTTTCTCATGCAAAGCTGGGTGGTAGCTGCACACTGTGCAGCCTGGAATGGACATGAATGTCAGTGTGAAGAAAAGGTTACACGATTTCATTAGAAGTTTATCCTGACTTAATGTGTTCATTTTGGCTTCTTTGGGTTTGTTCTAATTATCTTATTTGTTTTTAAAAAGTGTCATCTTGTTGCCTTGATGGGTGAGCTCATGCAGTTCAAATGGCTGCTTCCTGTTATAATTTCCCGATTGTCTACCACTGTGTTGTGTGTGTGTGTGTCTGTGTACATGCACTCCAAAGCACAAAAGCCTGATGCATATCATCTTGTGCTTCCTGTTGGTGTGCATAGGCGTGCACACCAACAGGAAGTGCACGCCTGTTGGTGTGCACTTCCTGATGGTGTTGGTGTGCACTTCCTGATCAGCCATGAACGTACGTTCATGGCTGATCGTGTATCCTCATGTCCAGCCAGCGTTTCACTGGCCCAGACGGGAGCAGAAGACGAACATGCTGGGACCTGCTTTGTGCTGAACTGGGATATTTTTGGACTGTTGGGTTGCTATGACACAGACTGCCAAGGAACTTGCCTTAAAAGACCAATTTTTATTTTTTTTCCCCTCCCTTCTTATTAAGTCTTGGTTACTTGATTGTTTAGCAGTAACTTTCTCTTTTTACTTTAGTGTGGAATTATCATTAAATCTCGATAAAATAAAAAAATTGTGAGTGGGTACAAACAACTTTTGCAAGATAGTGATTTTTGCTTTAAAGGGATAGAAGACGCATTAAAGAAGATTGTCCTGGGTGTGCTCTGTATTTAAGTGACCCAGCTTCAAATAAATTTAGGCACATAAACCACAAAAGAAATGAACTCATCTACACAAGACAGACTAATAATAAATCAATGAAGAAAACTTTAAAAATTCTTTATTGTCCAGATGAGTCTTTTATGCTTTATTAAAAGTAAAATGACGCAAGAAAAAATTCTGTTACTACCACCTTGAATATTTAACTCATTAAAATTGTTATATAATAATTAGAAATGAACCAGAGATTTGAGGTGTACTTTGACCTGTTGAAAGGACTTTTTTTTTTTTTTAGCAGAGTTTTTATTTCTTTCTGATTTTAATAACATAAGACAATATAAAAAATCTCATCCAAATATGTCTTTTCAGCTTTCTTGTGTGAGAGCGCCTGGTAGGGTCATAGAAAATACAATTTCCTTCATTGATGATAAAAACTAATCTTGAGTGTTCGTCCCTTTTGTAAAAATGTCCACAAGTATGAGTGGTATTGCCACCTTGACCTGGTAATACTTGTAATAATGCGTTCAGGAAGTGAAGAAAATATCCCATTTATCAGATAGGTCCAGCCGATTTTTCTCAGCGAATCTCAAATCTTGAAGGATGCTCATACTTTTTAACCATTAACTTACTTTAATGTAATTTTTTACTTTAATGTAATTTTCCTTTCTTTGGAAATAGCAGGTGATCATTGTTTTCTTTTTTATGTGCTTATTCAGCGTTTTTCCTGAGCTAGTCTATGCGTGAGGCTGCAGTAAGTGTGCGTCTGGTTTAAAAGACTTTAATCACTAAAGCCACACTAAATGGGAGCTGTCAAAGAAACAGCTAGGCTTACAATATAACTGGCACACCCACCTATAACTCGATGCATCTGCTCCAGTTGTTAAATGAAGCATGTATAGGCTTATTTGCACTTGTATTATTCTACAGGTCACAAGAGATTTTGTGCATCTGATAACTGCTGGTTTTCTAAATTTGTTCAGCTGAGAGACATTCCAGGAGTCTCTCAACCTATAGGCTGTTATTTAAGTATTCATGTCTGCTTGAGCCTTTACTTTAGAGATGGGCTGTAACAACATGTTGTGCCTAATTACATGGTTTGTTACATTTACAGAGAAAGTCTAGCCTACTGTCTCGTCTTTTGTATAATGTATAAATGGTAACCTTGTAAAATTCTGTAATATATTGCCTCAAACTAACTTCACCTGTCTGGTTAAAATGAGCCTGAAATTAGAGGGGTTGCAGAGATGTATATCCATACCAGGATGGTTTTCTACGTGTTGGGTTGAAATAACGTCTGGACAAATGTTATTTTCTCCGTGTGGGGTTTTTGTACATGATATATTAGAGTAAAAGGGTGCCATTCCTGGTTTGTAATTTTGATTCACTATTCCTCTAAAATTTCAGATGGATGAACTACAATTAAATTTGTGCAGACATTCATCACATTGAGTAGTTTCTCTGTAGAATTCCTTGTATTTTTGTCAACTTTTTGATGCATCATTTTCCAGTATAATCATGCAGGTTGATAGTTTATTCTTTGGAATGAGTTGCATGAATAGAGTGTCTATTAGTTTCTGTAAATAGCAGTCTTTGTGTGTGTTCCAGGCATAGGCTAACTTTCTGTAGCAGCCAGTGTAAACAACTAACATGTCTCCGTATAAAATGCCAGTTTATTTTTAAATAGCTTCTTGCAACTTTTTGTGCTTCTTTTCACTACAGCTTAAACATCTCACCGCTATGTTAAATATTTCAAATAGTTAAAGAACATTAGCATATGTTTGATTGCCTGTCTTTGTAAAAAGAAACCTGCACCAAGACATTAGTTTCACACTGTCAGCTGCATATTACATCTATATTTTTATAGAGACAAGATATTTTCTTTCTGTGTTAGGCCAACCAATGAACCCTCAAAACATTTGGGCTGGTTGCTCTTATGATGTCATCATGATTCATTGGGCCTACTTTATATTAAAAAGCCACAAGCATCTTTGCGTCTTGCAGTACAGACTCAATAAAATTGCACTTTTTTTTACAGTGGCCTTTAAAATATCAAGCAGCAAAGGCATAAATTTTCCCAAGCAGCATTTTAACAATTTTCTGACTTATGAACAAATGTGTGTGTTGGCATTTAAAAAAACTAGTCATTACTTGCTTCAACAGTGTTACTCATAGGAAAGAAATATAGATTTCTTGTTCTTTCCCAACTTTTAATTGCATGTCTTTGGAAATACAATATTTCTTGAATGCTAAGAGTCTATCTTTTTCCCTTTATGCAGCACACTTATGAAATGAACAACACGTTTGTCTTTCATTGGAAAGATTTGAAGATTTTCAGAGTTGCATCTATTTAAATTTTGTGGTCAATATCTGGTCCACAAAAATGGCTGGAAATTTAGCTAGGTATATTATCTCTAGCTACTTAATATGATCCATAAATTGATTTTAAAGGCTGAGATCTTGACTTTCAGTTTAGCATCTACTCATGTGTGCTTAATAAGTATTCTCTTTGTGTATTGGTGTGTGTAATTTAGTGTATTCGCAGCTGGAGATTTCTTATCTAGGGTAGTTACATATAATGGGAGCAGTCAAAGTATTTATGGGGTTGTAGTGCAACTGACAGATTTTCTTGCCTAATTTAAGGTTGCTGTATATTATAACGTATAAAATGAACCTTACATTGCTTTGTAAGGGACCTCCACTGTTCATAATATTGAATAATGCTTTAATAATATTAAATTTAATATTCTTTAACCAAACATTTTAATGTCCTTGTAATAGGAGGACATTAATAAACATTGAAGTGGTTGAACATTAAAGTGGCATTCTTGCTTCTCTGTGGTCCCCATTTATGACTTCATGTTTATCAGTATAATAGACTGGTGGTGATCTGCAGAACTATTAAGGGACAGAGAGATTGAGAAGAAGAAGAAAAATGGCCAAGTGGGTCAGGGGTCACAAACTTGCCATACCCAAAGAATGTCCCTTGACAACCATTGACATTTTTATATCTGTGGGGCAAATTCTTAGCTATAATTATCAGTTTGGCGACTCTAAGGTGAGACAAAAAAAGAATTCCTCTGGTTTTATTTACATACGTGCTAAACTTTTACTTGTCAGTGGTAATTAGCTGGGAATTAGTCTTTAAAGTAACTTTTTAAAACCCTATATTATATATGCAGAAACTCAATAATGAGTGTTGTTGCATATGATCCAACACACTTTTACCTTTAGAACTGCCTTCATTCTGGTGACATATTTGATTGAGATTTGGCGACTACATAGTCCAATGGAGTACATTAAACTCAAGAAACCAGTTTATTTGATCTATGTGAAATGGTGCTAGCAGTAGCAATTGGAGAATGGGTGTACTGTGACCATAAAAGAATAGGCTTGAAAAGTCTGTATGACTTGCACAGTGGCTACTAAGTGATCTAAAGTGTACCAAAACAACATTCCCCACACAATTACATCACCACCAGCAGCCTGAAATATTTGTATGTACAAGAATAGATCTATTCTTTCTCACCCAAAGTCGATATGAATGTCATCCACAGTAACACATTTTACATTAATTGGCTGCATTATTTTCACATCATAAGACCTTGCTATTTCAAAGGGAATAATGTGGGATTATTATGCAGGCCATTTAAATGAAAGTGATTCAAAGAATATCTTAATAGTAATACTTTAATTTATAAGATCCAGATCCCATATTCCAACAATTTCCAACCTCTTTCCTTTGAGTGTTCCCTTGGCTAATAAATTGAATCCACAAGTTGCATAGGTCATTACACAATGACGTTGACCAAAAAGCAGATGAATTAGCCATTATAATTGTTTTGTGTTTGCAGTAGTTTCAATATGCTGTGGATGCAACCAATTTTTCTAGTAGGTGTAATATGCTTTAATGTAAAACAGACTTGAAGTTATCCATTTGGCTACTCTCTTGTGTTTTTAAGCCTGGCCACAGATTCATTTATGTAACAATCAAAGCAGATGATGGGTGCAAGTCAAACCCACTGCTGTTTATGCTTCCAAGCTACTCAGAAAACTGAGTTCAAATGCTCAGTAATAACCCATAGCACTGATGTCTCTGATTGCCAGATGCCCGCTTCTTTGATGTTATTGTGGGGCATGAGGTGTTTGAGCAGATGATATGTGGACACCCAAAACAAGTGAGCATATTGTTTTGCAGTAATTTTGGAAAGTAACATTTTAAATTTATTTCTATTTAGTTAGTTTTTTTTATGTGCCGACAGTGGAAGCTTGACTAGGAGAGAAATTAGTCTCCTAGAGAAGAGATCTAAAGTTTGTAGGACTGGATATTACATTATTTAGTCTGTATAGTTTGTTTTACAGCTTGAACACCTAATTTAAATTCCTACATTTTGTTGTGTTCTACTTGTGTTACCACATAATGAGGCCACCAGAAACTTTTAGGTTGAGTTAGTATGTGAATGTGTGCCATTGTTGGCTTCTCCTTTCCTCATCACCAGTGTTCTCTCCAGGGTCTCCTCTCTGTGGCTTGCTTCTTTGCCCTCTGATTTTATGTCTGCAGTCTCTCCAAATACCCTGGACTATTTCTGGCATCCATTCATTTTAACATACATGTGAAAAGACGCAAGCTTAAAAAATACAATGAGCAGTTAGAAGATTTGTTTCATAATGTACTGGATGATAAGAAATGTAAAACCTGTGTTTAAAAAAATTGTTTTTTAAAGAAGTTATAGTTTAATCACAGTCCCTTTTTTGACTAAAACATCTGAATTTTGTTGTAGAGTCCCCAGGTCAAATATGCATCGTTCTAATTGACTGACTTGTGTTTTCCCAGTCTGCTGGGTGGAGTGAGCAGCTGTATTTGGACATTGCCAAGGGCTGTATCAGAAACATCAATAATTTGATTAGAAGTTTAAACCAGTTATCTATCTCACAGAGCACTAGGAGTAACCTATGAAATGTGGAGCTAAAGTACAAATATAAGAGCGAACAGTTTAAGTTGGGTTATTAGTTGGTATTAAACTCTTTTGCCATCAGACAAAGTTATTTGACAGCAGAATATTTAGCTGTTCAAGATTTCAAGAGGAACTTTTTATTGAATGACATGTAATAAGTTATTTCATAGGTCACAAAAACCAGGTCTTTTAACAGTGGTGTGTAGACTTTTTGTATCTGCTGTGTAGGGTCAAGAAAATGCTATTGCAGTACAGTCCCAATATGCCTTTTGACATAATGTTTTTCTATTTATTTACTCCAAAGTAAATAAATGATTTAGGCATAAATTTGAATGTCATTGAAGTGACATTCTTATTGGCTATTGTGGAAAACATGAAAAGTGGCCTAATGGAGAGTAATTTCTTGAATCCATATTTCCCTAGTCCTTTTCAGCCTTCTCAGTCTTTTTACAGTTTCAAATTATTCTGAAGTATTCAACTTCTTGCATTGTTTCCAGAAATGTTATATCTACAGGTGTGATAAACTGGTTGGAAGCACTTTAGTAATCATGTTTTGTTGTTGACAACACCATTGACGTATTGCATTGCTTAATGGTGCATTGCTGTTAACAGATGTTTATTCCAGGTGACAAACAAGGATGAGAAGCCAGCTTATCACCACATTGCTTAATCACCCCGTTTGTGATCCCTCTCATCACCTTTTTATAACTCAGTTCAGAATGTGAAACTTTTGATATATCTGTTAAAACCTGGCTATGAACCATGTCATGTTGACATACATTGGCCAGTCTCAGCACTAAGCAAGTTCAAGAACATTCTAACTCATCTCTATCTCCCTCTGCGCAGTTAAACTTTCTTTAAACTTTCAACGCTCATAAGATATTCGGTACCGAACAATGAAGCTATTAGCTGTGTCTTTGTATACTTGCCACCATGTGTAGAGTCCAGAAGCGGGGAGGGGAGAGGCACAGATTTGGAATGAAGCGCACTCTAACGATAGCAAGCTACAGACATAAAAGTAATTTATTTCACCGACAGAGAAAAGAGAAAAGCCCCCGTTCTTCCAGGTTTCTTTTTCTCCTTGTGCTCCCCCTTCATCCGACGCTGCTGCTCGGCAGCTGTTCCTCTCACTTTCTGCCCTCCATCTACCCCAGCGTACCCTCCTAAAGATTCCCCCCACCTTCCTCCAGCAGGCTCAGCGTGATGGCTTTGTTTTATTGTAGTGCAGCATTTGGCAGGGGAAACCCCCGTCTGCAGAGGGACAGGGGTCCGGCTTGTCCTGAATGGTTGGATGTAGTGAGGGTGCGCAGATAAGCAGAGCAGAGGATTAGTGGCGGCTGTTGGACATTTGGTTTCTACATTAGCTCTATTATTTTTTTTTTTTCTAGGCTGTTAGCTTTGGCTCTTTGTACAGAGAGCTGCTTTTTTTAAACAGCTGTTGGAGATGTGAGGTAATTTTTCTGGACATATGACTATTTGGCAGTTTTAGCTACTGGAGAGTTTCTGCTTGTTTTTATGCTTTGCTTTTTATTATTTGGCCAACAATGTATTTTTTCTAAAGAATTAAAAATTGTGTGTTTTCCATATATCTTTTTACCCGACCCAGAATGCTATGGCAAAAACAGAATGAACATCCCCCAAATTTAGTCATTGGCTTTCACATTTACTACGCTCTATCCCAGAACCTTTGTGCTTAACAAAAAAAAAAAAAAAAAACATGGATCACATGTCATATCCACACTGTATTTCAGGTTATCTCCACACGGGCAAAAAATAAAAAGTCCCTTGTCAAGGACAGGAAAGAGAGGGCATTTATTTGTGTTGACAAAAGGCTGTTTTCCTGCACAGAGTAGAAAAAAATTTAGTGGGACAGTAAAATCAGTATTTTATTACTGCAGTGCCCAACAAAAACCTCTTGACTAACCGCCTTGCTGAGCGTTAAACCCACTTTTTTTTATTTATTTATTTTTTACTTTTATTGGTGTTTTTTCTAATTAACTTTTAACAAACAGGATCTGTTTCCTCCATCATTTAGTCCTTTTTTCTTCATCTTTTGTGCAGCTCTTTGCTCACTTTGCCTTTGCATTTTCAGCAGTAATCTGAGCTACAGATGTGCTTTTAAGTTTGTTCCCAACTTGATTACCATGTATGATTTTTTTTTTCTTTCTTTCTTTAAGAAAAGCAAGTAAGCGTAAAAGTGTGTTGGACATGCCCCAGTCAAACTCTGTCAATGTAAATGGAAGCACAAATAACCGTCACCTTATGCACTTAGACCCTCATCTCGGCTGTAAATTGCATGTTTATATTAACATTCAGAGTAAAATACACAAAAATGAAAAGTAAAAATGGGAGATATTGTTAAAACTGCTTTTGTTTGAATGAATTAATCATACAGAAGCTGTGAAGAGGAGATGTGAAGCCTTTGCTACATTTCGTAATACCTGGATCAGCGTCGTAGATCTTTGTGGTTAAAGCAGTTGGTCAGTGGTTTGAAAACAAAACCATACTGGTTTCCTGTACTCCTGCTCTGCCCCACTGCTTCACTCCTGGGGCCTGCTGGGTTGGAAATATAATGATGTGAGCTGTTTATCCTGTAGAGGCCATTTTGGGCTGCTCTTGTCCCCAAAGGATATAACTCTCTGGAATGGTCTGCAGAGATTTTTAAATTACAGGAATCTATGTATTGCCCATTTGGCAGATACTTACTGTTTAGAAACTCTAGAAGGTTTTTAGACCTTTTGAAACATTGCTTTAGATTTTTGATAACAAAATAAATTTTGTCCTGGTTGCTCTGGTTAGGTCTACAGAATACATTTAAACACCAATTTGATTTAATTATGGAGAAAAACAGTTGTGCTCGACAGTAATCTGATTGATTGGCACAAAGATCTCAGAAAGACGTAAAGATATTTGGGAGATTAGTTCGTTGTTGGACTTTATGATTGACAAACTATAGCTAATGTGAGCTTGACTAATTTTGTACCAAAGTCTAGCTAGTTAAAACTTACTTGAAGAAGGAATACAGCTGCAACAAAGGCACTAGACTTCATCCCAGTGGCATTATCCTTGATTGTAAAATGGGATTAGACAACATTATTCTGTAAGAGAGCTAAGAGATTAGCAAAACAGACCTAAAATCTTAAACACAATAAACTGAAAGTTAATGTGAGTGTTACCTATGAGTTTCTGCTCAAACATTTAAGAGTTCAGCTGATAGCCTTTCAACTTTTAATATTATGAGCGTCTGTTGGCATTTTGAAGGATCTGGCTGTTTTTTGTTGTTGTTGTTGTTGTTTTTGTTGTTTTTATGTATTACAGCTGAGATGAAGTGGTTTAAGATTATAATGAGCTGTCTGCTCAATCCCCTTTCCAAATCTCCAACATTACCACTGTCAATTTTTTTGCTTTGTGCACAGGGGTCTGAAAATTGATGCAGTTTTTGATATGAGGTTGTGTGACTTAAATAATGTGTTTTGTTGTGTGAATTAGTGTGCAAGAATGTCTGGGTAACAGGTGGCATCAATTTGTAGACTTTGTCACTCGGGCGCAGAACAAAAGGAGTGGATTTTCCTGAATGCTGCCTTGTGACTGGTCGCTGGCTGAAATTCTTTGTACTGCAGGCCTTCTGAGCTGTGTGTGTGTGGTCAGCTACATATGTAGACCAGCCATTGTGCCCTTGACCCTCAGCAGATGTGGTCTGAACAATGAGCTGGGTAAATAAAAGGAAGTGGTGTATAAAAAGCCTCTTACGTCTCAGGGAGTGGACTTCACATGTGTGTTTGTGGAAAAAGAACGATCCCGTTTGATATGAATGAATTGTATTTTAGGAAGTTGCTGAACTGAATTCTCCACAGGTGGTGTTTGCTAAACTGTCAGTAATGTAGACTTCCCATCAGTTTTGTACATAACTTGGCTTTGAACTCATCAGCTATTCAGAAGAATTGTTCACCATTGTTCTTAGATTTGACTCTTTGTTAGCAATACAGTGTACTTCAATGGTACCTATACTTTGCATGCAGATTATGTTGAGCTGTGAACTTCAACACTTCTCTAAATCACATTCTAGTGAAAAGTGAATGCGGAACAAGACTAAAAATAAAGCAACCTCCTCACTCTAACGCTCTCCTTGGCTTTCTTGTATCTAGGCCACATATAGTTCAGTGACCTGATGTATTTCATGTTGCATCACACAGGAATGTATTAGCCTTTGAATCTTGCTCAGCATTACTTGATTACTACTCCTTAGTCATAATCTTTGTTGGGTACATAATTGTAATGTGCTTGAAATTTGTCCAAGGTAATTTCTTATTTTACATCTTCTGTTATATTCCTTTTTGCACTGACTGAACAAATTGAGTTTTTGTTTTTACATGTTTCACCAAGTTTGTAAAGCTATTGGTGTATTTAAGTGTGCTGTACTAGTGCAGAGTTATCAACTAAATTTGTAATTTAGTATATCTACGACTGCATTAAAAAAAAAAAAAAATTAAGTCAATTCAGCACAAATTTTCTGTATTGGATCAGTATCGGCCAATACTAAACCTGAGATAGTACCAATACAGAGACATCTGTATTGGTATCGTGAAAAACGTGTACCGGTGCATCTGTAGTTATTTCTTTCATTTTGACAGACTAATCATTTACATGCACTATCCACACATTTTTAAGTATATTAATTAACATGCATGGAAACACTCTGGATACTGTTGCTGAATGAACAAGGTTAAAAAGTAAAAGCAATTAGCATTTATAAATTGAATAAACAGCTGTCTGATATAAAAATCACTAAATTTCAGTCTTTCCTCAGTCCCCACACTGATTGAAGGGTCTTGTCAGTACAACCTAGTTAATATTCTGTACTCCTCAATCAGGAAAAGACAGGATTTTTAAATTTTGGTCAGAGCCGAACAAGTTGAAAATTAGCCTCTTTCTGATTTTGCAGTAGATGTTTAACAATATTGTGTACAAAGGGCATTTTTTTATTTTTACATCTATTTTGATATGTTTTTGTTGTGGCTTAGAAATTATTCATTTTTGCCTTCTTTTAAAAAGTTGTTTAAGTTATTTTAAATGGTTGAACATTAAGCATGTTTATCTTTGAACATTGAAGTTGAACTGCTGTTAATTAAATGATTGATATCAGAATGTAAATATTTGCTCTCTCTCTGATATTTTCAGTTACAAACCATTTCCTCATGCCTCTCTTCACATTTATCTCTGGTGTCCCAGATCCTGAGTTCTGTTACAGCTCCGCAGGGATATATGTGTGCGTGTATGTTTGTGTGTGTATTGCAGATTTAGTCTCTGGTCTGGATTTGGGCAGTTGCTTGATGTTACTGAAGTCACTGATGGCCTACATTAGCTTCTCACTTCACAGGAAACATGGCACAGTTGATGGACACTGTGGTGAACCTAAAGGCAGATCAAGACTGGGAGACCTGGAGATTATTAAAGGTAGAGTTCTGGTGAAGAATGAAGGAGAAGGATGTAATCAATTTTGAGTCTGGGCCTTAGTTCTTTGCTTGGAAAGCTTTGTAGATTTTTACTGCAGTTTGTCCCCTGTAAACTCATATAAAAAGTGTATTTTTTCCAGTTTCATCTAGTAACTACTTTATTATGAATAGCATTTAACCATAAACTATAACATCATGGACTGGATGCACATCTCTTCAGTCTATGCATTTTCCTGTATTGTCACAATCATAAAAGCTTACTATTTGCAAGTTTAGATAGTTTTTAATGTTTATTTCCTTGACTTTTCATTGTTGAATGCAGAAAACCCAAATAATAAAGTTCTTAAAGCAAAATTTAGATTAAAGCCAATTCAGGTGTAGAATTGATGCTGCAGTGTCCATTTGGTGATATCTGGGTTAACTTTTGACATGTCAGAACCATCTGCCCTTACTTTTACTTTCTCTAAAGCTGTTCAGACATCATTTAGTTAAACTGTGAGATATTTGTAGCCTGGGTGTCTAAATGCTGTCACAGTAACACCTCATATTTTCTCTCAGTCATCAAAACCAGTAGTACAAGGCCATCACATTCACCAGAGATTAATCAGACAGAAGCTTCCTTTCAAAACGCTGGAGCATGAATTTATTAAGATGCAAATACTCTAAGTATGCATTTTTTATTATTTTTTTTTAATCCTATTAACCTTACTTTTATGTACTTTCCAAGTACGCAAGTACAGGTTTACTTGATTTGTGGACAAATCAATTCTTGCGTTTTAAATAAGAAAATCCTTCATTGCCAGTGCACTTTTAGAAAATATTTGCTTTAGTTGAGACCAGATAAGTCGAACCTTCTTCAGACAGCCTTTGACTTGTCATCTTGGACACTTTCTTGAAAAAATAAAGCAAGTAGATGCATTCCAGAGATTAAGGTAACTCCAATCTTGATTATTGTAGGTTTTATGTGTGTGTTTTTATCCTGTGCTCTTTAACATGCCTTAGCAAAAACATTTGAAGCCTTTCCTAGAAGCTTTCATTGTTTTTCCACTAATTTTAGAGGATCAGGGTTTCATGTTTTAGCTATACTCACGTAACCTATATGGATCTTCGTGTCTGTTTTTGGATGGCTCACTGGCGTTCTTCACCATAAGGTTTACAGTTAATCTTGGACTTGCTGGTTGCAAAACCTACAATTTACTTTATTATGGTGATGGGGGTGGAGTTGAAAGAGGGTGAAAGACATGATGGAAAGAAAGTGAAGGAGGAGAAGAGATTTCAAGACTGAATCAAAGAAACGGACTGGAAAAGGGTAATGCAGTTGAGGATGACAGATGGGTGATTTTTAGAGAGGGGTTAGTATTTGGGAGAAGAGCAATTTTCTTTTGGTACTGTAAATAATGGCCCCTGCTTGAGTTGGACAGCTTTCATTGCCCCTTTTGTGTGTGCTGACATCTTAGGTTCCCAAAGAGAGAAGAGGGACTGAGAGGGCTCGGCCTCCAGGGTTTTGCGCTGGCATGGGAAAGAGAGTATTAGCCCAATATGAATATGGGAGAAAATAAAGCCCCCACAGGTCAAAGGGAACCTGCCAGTATGCACTCCTGGCTCTTTATTCTTCTCAAACCCACATCACCACACACACAGACACCACTATCCACAAAGTGGCGCCTGAATGCAATGGAACAATTCCCCGACTGTGGTTAAAATACAGACAAGTTTTCTCTTCCGTACTTTATCACAGTCTGAATAATTATGTGATTTGGCTCCTACTTCACTAAATGGTTGAGTTTCTTCCCTTTTTTAAATATTTTTCATATCTTTGTTTATAATTCGAAACAAATACTAGAGTAATATTTCCCATTAAGATTTAAGATAATATTGGGAATATTAATATATTTTTGTTATTTTGAAACTTTAGGATGTCTTTAAATGCTTCTCGCAAAACTGTACATGCAAAGTTGTAACGATTCTTTTCTAAATGCACTTTTGTGCAAATCAACCTTTCATTTTATATTTATGACAAATTGAGTGCATAATTCTTTTTAGTTGATTTAATATCATGGAAATTGATAGGATTAATGTGTGAAGTTTCGATTAAAGTTAAATATAAAATCTTTTAAAACTGCATATAAACAGTAGCAGCCATTAAACTTCTGGTATTTGTCTTCAGAAACTGCACAATCCATAATCCTTTCCAGATTGTATGACTCATACAGTCAATGGGGTGTATTAACATTTGTTTGCTTGCCAGACTTTTCAAAAAGAGCAACGTTCTTACACTCATTTCATTTATTTCAACTGCAGATCTAGAAACATTTTTCATGAATGAAGGAAGGTTATGTCTTTTTCATCTGTAACCCTTGAGGGCTTGACCAGTCATGGGACCATCAAACCATCTGGTCTTCATACGGTTAACTTCTGGATGCTTCATTGTTCCTACTGTTTATTATTGCATTTTTTAAAAAAACATCAACTGTAATCTAGTTGGTGTACTATAACATAGTTGCAATTTCTTTCAATACTGTCTCAGTAAAGACAGAAGTGTCACAAAATGTCAGAAAAAAAGTGAATGCATCCTTTGACATTTCAAGCATAAAATGCACACGTCTCTGCTCAAGCAGCATTTAAATAGTGTTCAGACAATGATTTTCAGCATTTAGGAAACTACTCATCACCTGCTTCAGTGGTATTACTCATGTGAAAGAAATAATTTTTTGGTCCTGGCTTCCTAACATTTTGAGAATAAGATTCCTCCGAATGCAAAAGTTGTCACTGATGACTAGATGTTGGATAAAGAAGCCTTAAACAGATGGCTTAATTTTTAGTGGTGCACACAATAATAGAAAAGGTACAAAAACATTAGACTATTTAAAATAGTGTTTAAAGTGATTTTCTCTATATTCAAAATATTTCTTTATGTATTGGTGGTTAGAAATACTTATTTTTCCAGTGTGATGGGATCGGAGGTCTCCCTTTGTTGATTATGCATAGTTTTAATTGGAGGGATTTTGTGAGCATTTGTATTAAAATGTTAATTTCTAATCTCTTTCTTCTTGAAGACTATTGAAGGTGCGAGTTTAATGGAAAACATGCTACCTTGGACTTTTTTCTCTTTTTTAAAAATATTTTTTAAATCTAGAAGTTATCTGTATTTTATTAGTATTATATATGAAAGCTCAACATGAAGTCACGAATATATACGGACAGAAAATAATACACAGTCTTCAATTTTATTTTACCAGTTTGTAATCTGAAATGTGTATTCTGCCTCATTTACTTTGATTCCATTAAAATAAATGAAATTTTCTTCACAAGTCATGTACTAGGTGAACAAATTGAACACTGTCATGAATCCTTTCATCATTCAAAAATGGATCGAGTCCTGATGGTTGGTGTGCAAAAGACTGTTCTAGAAATATTGACTTGGGTTGCTTCTCTTTCCTTCCACTTCACAATTATGCACTGCTTTGTTTTGGGCCAACACTTTAAATCCAAAAAATTTATGATTGTGGTTGTAATGTGATATGTAAAAAATTTCAAAATATGTGAATACTGCACCTGGATTATAGTTTGTGTCTGTTAAACTACCATATTCTTTGCCACCTTCATCATTATTCAGAGCACAAACTGACCACATTCATTGACACGTATGAAATATAAAAGCTGTGAAGTGTGGGTGGAGGCGGGAGCGGCTAAGAACACTCTGAGTGAGATCACTGTTGTGAAGATCCTGAACAAAGGGGACAAATGATTTAACTCACTCACATTTCCTCTGATGAGAAGATACAATCAGAACCTTTAAAGACGTTAAAATGAGAAAACCGTCATGTGAGCATGATTCACCTGCTTAATTATGTCACATCCTGTTTGGTCCTCATTTGTAAACAAGTCACTGAAGATAGGCGGGAAATGGGAGGAGGGACCCTTCCTGTTTTGTTTTTTTGGGGATTTTTTTTCTCTGTGTTTTTTGGTTCTGTTGGATAAAACCTCTGTCATCCTTTCAATGACACCTTGGTGTCCAAAAGCCAATGCAGAAAAAAAAGATAAACAATTCTTTTCAACTAAATACAAATGTTTTATGGATTCGTTCACTGGTATGGACAAACCCACCATGCTAGAAAGGATATGACTTGTTTCCTTTAGTTGTCACCCCGTTAGATTTACCATGTGACATCATGAGCTTAATGTTCGTTCTTCAAGCATTTGAAGAGGATACAGATTAAACTTTCACCGGAGAGGCACCATTAAACTTTATCCCTTTCATGGATTGAAAATGACACGAAACTGTAACTACACTTTACTAAATACAGCTTGATACTTTAAACCTATTAATTAAAATGTTGTAAATTAACAACAAAAATAAATCCCCAGACTAAAAATAAAAATTCACTCTAAACATGTAGATAAATTGATTCTAAATATTTACCCACCCAAATATTGTTGCTATAAAGGTAATGATTATTTTATATATCAAGACAAGCCTCTTGAAGAATATATATATATATATATATATATATATTTAGAAAACTAGTCCAGTTGGCTGGGTTTAGTTTCAAAGAATAAAAGCTGAATACAAGTTGTGAGATGTGTTAGCCATTGATACTTTATCAAAGTTGACTTGTCAAAGTGCTGTAGAAGCTGTTTGGCCTTTTATTCACACAAATATAATCTATAGCTGGGGCTCAATTTCAGTCTGTCTGACCATGATGAAAATTAATAATTCGCACAGACTTCATGGTTAACAGAATATCTGGCAGACTATAATCCTGCCTTAAAAGATCCATTACTATTCCAGGGAATGACATTTGCAGTCAGTTTCTAACCCATATAAATTTTGTTTTCATAGTCACCCCTCATTTGAGCGAGTTAGTTCCCTCAAAAAGATTGACCACTCAAAAAGTAATCAGGGCATTAGAGCAAGCTGTGAAGTTTTCTTATCAAAGTCAGTGTTTCCCACCATTTGTTTTTGCTCTAGGGGCACTTGCAGTTTTGTTTTTCCTAGAAAAGTCGGTGAAAACGTTGAAGTGAGAAAGTTGTGCTGACAGGGCCAGAAGTCGCTATATCAATCTCAGGAAGCCTTGCTACCAGAGGGCAGGAACTGCCACTGGCTCCAGGAGAAGGGACTTTCCTTTTTCCTGCCCCACTAGGATGCAGAACAATGACCAAATAAGTTATATGTTCATGGCCATTTGCTGGAGTTTCTGCTATTGCTGTGAATGGGTTCATGAAATGTGTACATTTGTTTGTAGTCCAGTTAACCTCTCCCCCAGAAACAAATGTCTGCATCGGAGGCATGTGGATATGAAAGTTGGTTAGGCAGAAAAAAGTCCTTGAACTGCCTCTGCAGGCAGTGCGACCCACTTGTTGGTGTATTTTTGGGGTTAGACAAGACAGCTCATCTGTGTGTAGTCCTCTTTTGCATAAATGTCACTCTTTTTTTTTCCTCACCCGTCACCCTCCTCTTTACTGCTAATCACTGTTATTTCACATTAACAGTTCGTCAAAGCTGCTCATCTGCGTTTAGCCTCTCAGCAGGTTGTCACAGTTTCAGAGACAGCTCCTCTTGCGCTTTCCAGTGTCACTTGTGTCACCTGCAGTGTTGGCAGCTCTCCAGGTACTTGAAGCGATTGCGCTAGGCAAAGTGAGGGAGGATGGATAGAGCAACTGGCCATTTGGAAAAGTGGAGGGAGAGAGAGAGAGAGAGAGAGAGAGAGAGAGAGAGAGAGAGAGACTAGTTTTGCAGCACTAATTGGTCAGGAAGTGGGCTGCTTGGATGTGCAAGCTCCTCGCTCCCTGTCGCTCCCCCTCCTCTCCCAGTGGGCAGTCATTTCTGTTGCGTTGTTTCCATCTGTCCCCCCTTTTCTTTCCTTTCAGTGTCTCTTTCTCTTTGAGCTGACCTCATATTGTAGAGGTGTGGGACGACAACAGTGAGAACTACCTCTTTAAATCATTTGGCCTTATACTGAAACTTTTCAGGTTGTCGGACATGGATCTAACATGCGAAAGGATACTGGGATACAAGCAACTGAGGAAAGGCTAACTGTGGGAATGGTCTCTGAGGTGAGTGGCAGGTTGTCTCTGTCTAGCAGGGAATTGTAGAGTCATCAGTAAATCTTAAACTGTAAAATAGGTTGTATGCTGGGATATTAGCTCATACATGCAAGCTTTTTACTTGCTAAAGGAACCCAGGTCTTCATTTAATCATAATTGCAGATGTTGTTCCTGCCAAACCAAGTCTGACCAGCAATTACACATGCCAAAGTTTCAATTTGGCAAAAGTCTAATGGCACCTTTGTATACTTGTCTAGCTGGACAGCTTGGCAGCTTCTGCAGTCTGTGTTTAAGCCTGGAAGACTGTAAAATGTGTTTGAAGAGTTGAGGACCAGGCAATTAAAATGATGCTGGATCAATGTTGGTCGTGTAGTTGAAGTTCTAATTTAAACAAACGTAAGATATTTTGGTTGTAAAAATATAAACATTTAAGATATTTCTTGAACGTACAATCTCTCTGAGTTCTAGTATTATCCAATAAGACTTATCCATGCAGGTAAAGTTTGATTGGGTGAGATTATTATATACCAGGTTGATGAATCATTTAATTTTTAAGGTTACTGCAATGACACTATACTCTTGCCTGCAGTGTTTTGTGTATGAGTGCACAAATGTGTGTGCTCTCCTGTGTGGTTTGTCCTCATTTGAGAAAGTCCTAAGTGGAGCACCCAGCTTTCTGGGGGTCATACATTTAGATACAATATGGTAGAGACTACTTTATCACCCCAACACAATGATGCAATAATGCTTATTTGTTTGACAGGTTTAGAAAAGTTCTTCATAAAAAAAAAAGAGGAAACCTCATTCTTGAAGAGATGAGATGTTCTTAAGAGATAACATTGTTCTTATCTAACCTGCATTTAGATTTTTTTTCTTTGAACATAATGTGTGGTTTGCACTTAAAAACACAAGCAATTTAAGAAATGTGTGTTTTCATCTACCTTTAGGCAACCATATGATGTCAGATTTTGTCAGTGGTTTATTTGAGTGTCTCATTATTGGCCACTTCACAAAGTATGCCTTGTCGGTTTGGGATTTGAACCCGTTTTGTCTTCAAGATCATATTCCTTTTTGCTTATTCTCATCGAATCCTCAAGATGTCTGCAACACTTCTCAACTTCTTGGTTCACATTGACAATGCTAGCACTATGTATGTGCAGCACTGGTACTGACTGCACATCTGTAATGCTAATCTCCCACTATACCACATCCCAAAACAGCTCTATTGGATTGAGATCTAGTGACTGTGGAGAATCACTGCAGTACTGTGATCCCATTGTATTGTTTAAGAAACCAGTTGGAGACGATGCACGGTGCATTGACCGGTGGGAACACTGTTGTAAAAGGTAGTCAACAATAATTGGATAGGTTGTGGCATCTTTAATTATGCTCAGTTACTGCTACAAGGCAGGCTAGATTTATGATTTCATGTTGTTTATTCTACATCTGACCCTATGTAAATCTTACAGCTAAAATTAACTCTGATTGGGTGTGTTGTTACCTGACAACAGGAGTGCAATCATTGATCATATTAGCATTACCTTGTTTGAAAATAAGTTGTTTAAGCTTCTGTTGCTTTTTCATCATCTGGAACCATTCTGTCCGATTGCCTGTCAGAAGATATTTTCTCATTTTCCAACCTTTCTCTGCATGAAAGTCCCACTAGATCGTCTGTTTCTGGAAAAACAAAACCATAATGTTGTATGGCAACAACTGTGCCTTGTTCAACATCACTAAAATCCATTCTCTTTGCAAATCCAATGCTAAAACTTCAGCAAGTAATGCACTGAATTGTTGAAATGCGATTGGCTCACTTTCTATTCGTATTGTCAAGTATTTGAAGAGTTGTACCTAATAAGATGGCCAGTGAGTGTATGGCCCTAATGGAGGGAAAATTCCCCCTGTTTGGTCTCTTTTCCTGGAGTGGGACCCCAGTCCTGTATTCTAATCTGAGGCCAAACACAGCTTCCTCCATATATCCGCCACACATGCTCATGCACACGATTGTTACCCTCCGCCCTAATACACTATTGTTTTAGTGGCTTAATGCAATATATATATATATATATATATATATATATATATATTCATATAAGAATTCCCTCTACTTCGATATTTTTTCACACACATTGCTACACCCCTGCTTATTATTTCAATATTTCCTCCTCTTTCCATCTTTTCTTTTACGTTGTCACTTGAGTGAGTATTAGTCTTTGTTAATTCATGGTAATTGGCATTGGATTGTTATTGCACAATGAACTAAGACATCATGAGATTCTCTCTAGTCCAGTGTTTTTATGACTTCTTTATTGTGATAATCTCTTGCTTATACAGTAGATATCTAAGTAATTCATGATTATTCAAGTCATAGTTATCTCTAATTTCCTGCAAGCCTTTAGTTCTCCTTGGTTCTCTAAAGCCCTTCCTGTTGTGACTCCTCCAGTGTGTGAATCAGTGATCTTAAAACGAGTTCAGATGTATTGTCATACGATATCCTCTTTAAAGTTTGCAAATCTTGTATTGTCTTTGTATTGTTTGCCTATCCTGTACCTGCCTCCAGAGTGTCTAACGGTCAGATTCCCAACCCCACACAGGGAGCTGTCTGGAGGCCTGAGCTCCACAGCTGGGACTCCTCAGTGCAGGAAAGGCGGCTGCCCTGCTCCAGCCAGCGTGCCCGAGTGCAGCGATAGCCACGAACTGGAGACACTGATGCCTCCAGGCACCCAGGAGTCCGGTCAGCAGCCAACAAAAGACCCGGAGGAACAGAGTCTGATGGCAAGTTCTAATCCGGGGGAAGGGGGAGCAATGCTCCTGCACCTGAACTGAAGGTCAAAACCTTCAATGGGAGGTGGGGAGGAGGGGGCAAGCCTGTAGTTTTTACGTAGTTTTTTTTGTGTGTGTGTCGATAAAGTGACGATTCTCACTTTGATGCCTCCGATATTGTTTGCTGTTTCTCTCGCAGATTGCGTGGAATGGCTCTGTGAGTCATAACTGGGTCAACAGAATCACCCGATACAGAGACACTATAACAGAAGAGTCTCCAGCGCTGATTAACGGAGCGCTCAACATGTTCATTACTGCGACTGGCATGGTAAAACAACCAGTGATACACACTGACTTTTCTCTTCCTTTTTGTTAAAAATGTCAGTTTTCCTCTTTTCAATAAAGAGTTTATGTCTGGAACAGAACATGGAAACATATTTTTGCAGCTTCAAAGCAGACATAAAATAATGTTTTATTATCAGCAGATTCTTTATGATATCATTTTATTTTTTTTCCTTTAGTTCTCACTTTCTTCTTTAAAATTTTTATCCTTTCTTTGTGAGGTCTTCCTTACCCGCTCTATGACTTTATTGATGCCACACATGTTTAGTAGCCAGCAATCCAATTAAGCCAACATTACTGTCAATAACTGACATTTTAATCCATTCAGATGTCTGATGGTGGTGGTAATAAACATGCACATGATGGTTTTTTTATACACCCGAAAAGGTTGAGGTCAAGGTTGGTACCGAAGAAAGAAAGGGAAAAAAATATGTTTAATTATGTTCATGTCAAGGGGCAAATCCAACTATTACTGGTAATTATTTTGATCTTAATTGCTTTTTTCCTTTATTAAAGCACACTGAAGCCAATTTACAGTCGCCCCGGTTAAAATGTTAGGGGTTTTGTGACGCCTTCACAATCTAGGCTTGAATCACTTTTGGAATTCCAGCATTTAGTTGAAGTCCAAGCTAACTACGCACCACGGCATTCATCGAAGCAGAGCACATGTGACTAAACTCGGATGCTTGGAAACTTTTATCCTCCTACGGTGAAGGAGAGAAAGGTGAACAGAATCCAAACTTTTCCGAGATATACATCTTACAAAAGTTTGTTTGTTTGTTTTTTTACGAGTGAAGGGTAGCAAATACATGTCAAACTGAATTTTGCGTACCTTTAAACGTTGAGTTTACACTCGAACGTTAAAATTTTTTATGCAAAAAATGTAATGAACAATGTTTGGTATAAGCTAGATGGACCTGTCCTAACTTGTTCAAGGAATGCAATAGGTCACCTTTACAAGCGGTTCTAGAGAATCGCTAACTGAAAGCCCTAAAAATAATAGCAGCCTCACTGTGTTGCAGGAAACAGACAATCATCTCTCCACGTCTCTGTGCAGTAACCAAGTGGAGGCAGAAGTCATTGTGCACTCTGAGTTGTCAGACCCCAGTGGGAGGGAGAAGGAGGAGGGCAGCGAGCGGGATTCTAACGCCACCCGGGGACCGTCGTTATCAGAGGACGTGTACTCCCCTCTGAGTCGGCCGAGTTCGCCGAGAGAAGACGCGGAGCACCTTAAAAACCTTTCAGCGGCTGAAAGTCCCACGAGTCTTTCCACGAGAACATTGGCAGCTCATCACAATGAGGAGGTGGAAGGCAGCAGGCAACAGCAGAACGTCGACAGGGAGCCACAGCCGGACACATGCCTCACCAATGGCTTCCACTCTCCTAAGACTCCGAGGCCCATGCTGAATTCTGAGCACCTGGAAATGGAAGACTCCAGACACTGCCCGTCTGCTGCAGGGAAGGCTATCTCTGCCGGACTACCTTCTGCACCCTTTGTCAGCCCCGGCTTCGTGCACTCTACCTCAGCTGCTCACATATATCTGTGCCCTTAACTTCATCTACGCAGGGACATTTCAGACTATTTTTTATTTTATTTTCCAGGAAGAATCCATGAGAAAAGAAATATTTTTATGCACATTATCACTGGATTTCTTTCTCTTCCTTGCATAGTTTTATAGGTACTTTGAATCCATCATTTCTCATATGTGTATACTGTATACATAAGAAGAAGTGTTTTCTTTTTCTGTAGAGGTCCAGAACTGTTTCAGGTTCTACATCTGTGGATTCTTTCCAGATCACAAAAAGAAGACAGGAAAGTTTGAATATAAACAGAGCAGAACCTGAGTGAAATCGGCCCCCACCCCACCTTCTTCAAATCAGACAAAATTGGTGTCAATCAACTCGACTGTGTTTGTGCAGCTAAGGTTTTTGTTTATGCTGCTTTGGCTCATTAGATATTAATGAAAGTTTAAAGGTCAAAAGGTCAACCAGCTCCCCCTCCGACCTACTTTTACTAAATCAAAATGAAATTAAACTTCCATTAATATCTTCAAAGCCAAAGCAGCACAAACAAAAATCTTTGCAAACCAGCACAAATGTAGTCAAGTTGATTGAAAACAATTTGAAGAAGGGTTGACCTTTCATGACCCCTGGAAACATTTCTTAATATCTTTAAAATGATATCGGCACAAACGAAAATGTTTTGCTACACAAACGTTTGACACCAAATTTGCCTGATTTGACAAGGGGGTGTGGGGCAACTTCACTCTGGTCAGAGCAGAAGGGGTGAATTATAGATGGGCTCTTCCTATTGGTGGTGTTCCACTCGGGGAGGACATTACAACAGGAAGTGATGGAGTAATTGGACGGGGTTTCATCAGCTGTGTCAGGGTGGGCTGCTTTGTCGATATCCCCACAATGTGGCATTGAGAAATGACCTTAAGACCATTCACTAATGTCAGAGTGCAGAACACCCACATCCTGTAGTCTCAGGGTCCAAACACTCACACAGGGATTCTAGCTAGCACCAGTCCTGCGTACCGTATACAAACATTTCCTGAGCGGAGCGTGGAGGGTGCCTAAATATTTTAGGTGCATTTATAACCTCTGTATATTTTCTATTCAGTGCAAGTACAAACCATGTCAGAGTGAAGTGAACAAGGTTCGGTAGATGTGGAGCCACATGTCCATTTGGGAGTGTGGGGGGAACTAGGTTTTTACTGGTTATCAGAGAGGGGCTCTCGTGTTAAAATCAGAAAACCTCAATGTTGACATGGGCTGCATTAAGCTGGAGGGAAAACAAAGGCGAGATTTTACAGCAATTCATCTGCAGACCACTCTCCTGATTTAGCTCAGCAGGGATGCACCTCTGTCCATACTGATGTCAGAACACTGTTACACAAAAATTAAAACTCTTCCAACGAGCCTGTTTGGTGGCTTAAAAAGTGTTTGCCCCCTTACAGATTTTTTTTTTCTTTTTTGTTTTTGTCAAAGTTAAATGTTTCAGATGATCAAACAATTTTTAATATCTCACACACATAATCACAGTAAATACAAAAGGCTTTTTTTTTTTATTTATTAAAGTAGACGAACTAAAGTTTAGTGAAAGTCAATTTAGCTCTTTTGGAGGGTTTTCGAACATGAATGGCATGTTTGAGGTCACACCACAGCAGGATCTGTGAATACGATACGTGCGATGTCACTTAGCCGAATGCTGTTTCAGCTTTATGTCAGACATAGCAGGAAGCGCACCCTCCAGAACTTCCAGTTTTTCATCTGTTCCAAAAGGTCTTTTTTTGTTGTTGTTGTTTGTTTTTTTCTTTTCTGAGAGTGGGATCAGGTTGTAAGTTTGAATTATTTCTGGTCAGCAGTGGTTTTGGATATGAAACTCTTACATTAACTCAAATTTCACCTGTTTTTTTTTGTTGTTGGAAGACAAAGATTGACCTTAACTCCTGGGGAAGTTTGCCACCGTTTCATGTTTTGTGGATAATGGCTCTGACTACGGTATAAAAGCCTGAGAAATGGCCTTGGAACTCCAATCAGACTGATGGCTGTCAATAACTTTGTAATCTGTTCTTGAATTTCTTCGGGCAGGATTTGTTTTTAAAACCATTTATCCTACTTCATGTTGTGGGACAGGTTCTGTTTGACTGATCTTTTGATTCTACAGTTCTAGCTATAATTTGGCCTGTTAAAGGCCAGTTAATTCATAATAATAATAACAATCATATTTCAACAGTAAGTGTGGAACAGCACATAGCACTTTTTAGGAAACTCAAAGACGCTTAACTCATGACTTAATAAGGGGGGCGGGTTGTATTGAATAACTGTCCCCCTCTGAATAAAAGGATTTGTCATTTGACAACTCCTCTTTAGATATGTGCAATTGATTTGGTAATCTGAAACATGCAAGACTGACAAAAAGGTAAGAAAAAAAAGACATCTACAAGGGAGCAAATATTTTTTTAGAGCAAAATCTATGGAAAAATGTCCCCAGTTTTTGTATTTATGTTCATGTGATTTTGAATAAAAACATAAACATGTTAAAAATTATTTCTTGTATTTTTGGCCCGATTTATTTTGATGTCATTAATGGTTGGAGCAGTGTTCACAAGGACTGGTGCATCCCTCTTTTCTTTTCTTTTCCTTTCATCTCAACATTACTACCTCTTTTCGTTTCAGAAGGGTTGCTCTATTTGTTTTACCCTAACTGGCGCCTTTATACCACAATTTTTCTAAACTTGTCTGACTTTCAGCGCAAACAGAAAGTGTTGGACAGCGACTCTGCGGTCGTGCTTTTATATCAAAACAAGGAATGTATGTCCTATTGCCATTTGTGGACTTTGTCTCTCTGTGTAAAAGTCCCCTGGTCCATTTTCTGTGCTCGACCAAAAGCCTTCTTCCTCGGTCGCTACTTCGTCAAATCTGAATGTTTGCTTCAGACGTTTTAGTGGAAGTGGGCATGAGGCGTTTGTGAGTTTTCGACAGTTCTGCAGCTCATCGCATCAATAGTTGCAGCTGGTGTCATTGTTTTGTGTCTTCTGTAACACAGCTTTCAGCTGCTTCCATTCTGCCCTTTATTATAAATAGACTTTCTGAAGGCTAGTAACTATGATTTGAGAGATTTTTGTCTTTTACTTGTGATGGAAAGAAGGTGGAAACTTTGGTTTGTATGTCTGTAAATAGATATTACAACTTACCATCTGTAATTCTTATATGCTAGCAATAAGTTGGTATCCTTTTTTTTTTGTAACACAAGTTGCTTAGTAACAAGTATGACCTTTTAAATTAAAGTTTGGAAATCTGTAACAGTCCACACAAGTCCTTACAAAAATATTATTCCACCTTTTCACTTTTTGACACTTTATAGCAGCACACTGCAGTGTGTTCACCTGGGAAAATAAATGAGCGGCCAGCACTGGCGTATTACATAAATTAAGTGGAAATACAAAATATTGAAAAGTTGGGGTTTTTTACCAACAAAATGTGAAAAATATGGCTTGTGTTTGCATTCAGTCCCCTTTAATCTGATACAGCAAAATAAAGTATACTTGTGGCGTTCCACAAGGACGAGTACTGGGACCACATCTGGTCGTTTTGCACATAGCTGATTTTCATAGATTATATGACATCCTAATAAAATATAGCCACTGCTTTCCTTCATAAGTTAACAAATTAGTAAATTTCCCACCTGTGTGAACTTTAATTTTGTACAAATCCGGCTGTTCCGTGAAGAAAATGACTCAAGGTCAGAGAGAAAGTTGTGGAGAAGTTCAGGTTCACATATAAACCTAACCTTTTTGCCGTTTTTACTCATAGGACATAAAAAAAAAACATATTGAAATTTGTAGTGTGCCACTTTGTGCTGCTGTGTCACGTAAAATCCCAATTAAATACGATGAAGTTTGTGGCTGTAACAGCAGAATGTGAGAAAGTTCAAATTAGTGCTTGTTCTTTTCCCAGTGGTTTTCTAACTAAGCCAGACCTGACATGGAACCAGGCTTCACCTTTCTTTCCTTTCCCCGTTTCTGTGCGTTTCTGTGCAGCTGCGACAGTCTAACAAGCTCAACCCAACTTATTACATGTTCCAGAACCACCTCAACGTGTTTCCATCAGCAAAACACTGTTTTCTTTAACACCTCACCTTTGTCATTTCAGATAGTGTTAGTACATTTCGAAGTCTTTTATTTTTTGCGTTCCAGTGTATATTTGTGATTGTGTTTTATTTTCTCTGTAGTTCATTTATCGACAGAAATGAATGTTCTCGAGTGATTAATTGCGACGTGCAGGAGTGAGGGGATCGTTAAAAAATACATATATAAAAAACACCAACTCACGGATGTACTGCTGCAATTGAACAAATTGAAGTGCCAAGCCAGTTCCATTTGCAGCCGATCTTTGATGTCACGGCAGATTTGCATCACTGGCTAACTAAAAAGTCAGCTGTGAGCAAATTGACGGGAGGCGGGGGTTGGTTGTAGTGTGTCAAGAGCAATACACCTTACTATAATGTGCTCTGTCTGAAAGTTAGTTATAGAGCCGTGCTTGTGTCGTTTTGCCCCTGGAGATTTCTGAATACTGTAAAATCATCCTGAAAAGACTGCATATCTCAAAACCATTCCAGCTTTACTCTGAGCAAGTTTAATTTGAGCAAGTTTAGTCACTTTTCCTAAATGCTTTACATAAAGAACTTGCTGAGTATGCCTGACTCAGGCATTTTAACTCTGTTTCTTGACTTGCAACAGCCTTTATTATCACAGGTTACAAACTGCTCCTCCAGTTGCTTTTGTGTATTTTTCTTTCCCACCTACAAATGTAAACTGGCAATAATAACAATAAAAAAAACAAAGAATAGATTTCCATGGCAGAATTTTCTAGAAGTGACACTGAAGACAAAACTATGACTTTTGAGTTAATGAGTTAAGCAGAAAAGGTAGAAAGTATTGAACTGGTCAGGTTCAAAATAAATAAAACGTTTTTATTTTTCTTTAATCATTGATCTGGTAGTAATGAACCCCAAACTATGATGGATCCAGTTGTGAACAGCAAAGAGGAATTCTTAACTTTCACTTCCAGGAACCTGTTAATATTTCCTTTTCCGTGTTGCCCTCTGATTGGCTACCTATTTGCCTCTTGTTTTGCTTTCTGCATAAATCTTTCCCTCTCACATTTACTGGAATTGTGGCGACAGCGTAGGCTGTAATGCAGGTGCATCCACGGCATTTCTCATAAGTCTGTTTCCCTTGGTGATCGCTTTCAACCATAGCGGCTAAATTTTATCGAAATCCATGCTGCACAGCAACCATGCAGGATTCCTTCTGTGATGTCGTATAGAAGCGTATGTGTGAAAGTTTGTTTTTTGCAAGGGTGACGTTTGTTATTTTTGATTTTCACTTTACAACAAAACAAAAACCACTGTGTCGCGTTCTGGCCGACAACCCAAATCTAATGTGAATTTGACTAATTTGACAGAAAAACATCTGTCCAGCAGCTCAATTAATCACTTTAAATGTAAAAAAAAAAAAAAAAAAAAAGTTCTAAGATGGATAGATTTCTACATTCTTCAATTTTTCTGTCACCACAATTCTGACTGCAGTCAGACTACAAAACACAGTTTTCTGTGACTGGGATTCACAGAAAAGCTGCTTTCAGTTTAAAGGACACCTGTTCTCCGTATGGAGCCTCTCTCAACAGTTTTTTGTCTTCAGTGAACTTTAATTTACGCCCTTTGTTGACAAGAACAATCACATTTTTAGAGAAAAAAAAAACATCACCTCATTTAGCATACTCAGTTTAAAGGGGATTTATTAAAATAAGATACCTCATGTTTGTTGGTTCTGATCAGCTTCTTGATGTTGTACCTTTTTTGTAACAACTGGAACATGTCATTTTTATTTATTTACTTTTTTTTGTGAACACAGATTTACCCCCATAGAATTAGAAGCGGTTTTGTCTTAACTCAGAGACAATTTTTACTCATTACAGGCACAGATTGGCTCTTGACTAGCAATGCAAGTGTGAACAAATGTAGTAGGGAGAATTGGGATTAGATAACTTCATTTAGTCTACATGGGTGATAACTTTATAGCAAAAAAAAAGAAAAAAATGCTATTTAAAGTACTAAAGACTTCTGATATCCCCTCCACTTTACTTTTCGTCCTCCTCTGTTCAGGCTGCCGTTTACTGACAGGAAGGTCTCACCTCAGGTCATCTTTGCATGAATTTGTAGAGGTTGGTGCCAGCATTAGGAAGCACACCACCTGTTGCTCAGTGTGGTCATTTTCCAAAGTAAATCAAAGAAGTTCTCGTAGGCACAGATGATGTCTCATTTTGTACTTCTGATTCCTCCACGCGGTTATGCCTCTGTACTTTCTGGTGTTCACTGTGAGCAGATTGTATTATTATTATTGTTATTCTTTCTGCAGTAATATTTTACGCCACTCCAGGACGGGACCGTCTTGTCCTATCTCCTAGCTTCTCAGAGGGTTAGCTCCGTTTTAAACTCTGCTGCCGCGCTCTGCTGCTCGCATCAGACGCCTCTGCCACCATGTGCTGACATCAACCGCAGACCATACTAGCAAATTATAGGAGCACTTAGAAGAGTGGCCTCTCTTTAGGGGCTATAATCAACTTTAACCTGTCATATTTACATTTTAAGAAGTGCAATTTTCTTAGCCCATGAGACCACTGAAAGATTACTCACTGTAGGGAAAAGCTACACTTAAAAAGCTCGGCTTGTTCAGAGGAAATTGATCAAAGGATGTGCTTTGCTTGTGCTCTGTGTTACCACGTGTGCAAATGTAGAAAAAAAATAATCTCACAACGCCTGAAAACTTGTCTTATGTAAATAAACCTGGACAGTTAAAAGTAATTCAACGGGTGTGTCTTTGTGTGCGTATGTTTCTTGAACACAAAAGGTGCTTTTGTTGCTCTTACGCTCCTAGGATGTTTACAATTTTCACATCCTGGGTGAAGCTTTCTTGTACTTAACTTCCCATCAAAGTAAACCTGTGAAAGACAAGAGTGTGTACGAGTAAAATGACTAAAACGGGGCTGAATGCAAAGGCATGCCACATTTTTCTGACTTTATTTTGTCATATAAAATCCCACTGGGGTGAAGTTTGTAATTGTAGGGTTGCACAACCTCCAAAATAACTTGAAAGACGTGGGGAGTTTCCAGAACTCTATAACTGGGTCAGAATTGGGCAAACAGTGTACAGGAAAAGTAACAACAAACAAATTATGGTTTTGAAATGGCACACAAAAATAATTGTTTAAGTTAATGAAGGAGTAATATTTAAAACCCCACATTTTGTTTCAACTTGTTTCTTGTCCTAATCAAACCTCAGTTTCACTGTTCTAAAACATCGCTGTGCAAGATACAAAAATCTAATAAAAATTGCATCAGCTCTGTATGTTACTCTTAGAATCAAAGAAATAGGTAACCAACAAGAAGTTTAAAATAAAAATAATAAATGTATCCTTTTGGGGGGTGATCCGTTTATCCTCGTGTCTAAATCAATAGAAACACATAATGTCTTATTAGTGTTGTGCTATTTATTCAATACAGTATATTGTTTTTAAATGTCATGTAACAGGTAGAAATGTCAATGTATTTTATTCAGATTTTATGAGACAGACCAACACAAAGTATTGCGTGTAGATGGGCGGCGGAAGTAACATGATACATGGTTTTCATATATTATTTATAGGTACGTATAAATCTGAAGTCAGGCCAATATTTATGTTCAGTCCCCTTTAATCTAAAAGCCATGAATAAAGTGTCGTGCAATCAATTGAATTCAGAAATCACTTCATTAATAAAGGTATATCTATCAGCTTCTTTTTTTAAAGAACAGGCCAAAATGTTGAAACTAGTCGTTTTGTTTCCAATCTGAGTTCAGATTTTTTTTGTTTTAGTTTTTTTGTCTTAAATGTATTGTCAGGGTTAATAAACTATGTTTTATTTTTATTCCAATATATTTTATATGCTGTTAGCTGGAGGATTCTGTATTGTATCTAACAAAACATTGTCAAAACAACAAAAAAAAACAACAATGTGGTGTTTGTTACTGCAGGTACATTATCTGACTAGGAGACGGTTTTATAATGTATAAAGGTCCCAAAAAGCAAAATACAGAAACATTAAAACACCATAACCAGAACAAATTTCAAAATAAAGAAATTGAAATAGAGAAAAAAAAAATATCCTCACCAGTTCATACCAATCCTTAGTCTTTCAAAATTATTCTGCAATGTTGTTCTTGCAGAATCATTTTATCTCATTCTCCTATAAAATTGGAGTTGTATTTGAACATTGGAGTAAGGCTACAAAGGTTAAATGTCAGGCCAAAACTCAAACAGACTTAGCTCTTCTCTACATGTAGAAAAAACAAGAAATGACTCACTTTAAAATTTGACAAGACAAATACTCCTTTCCCCACTATTAAGACTTTTGAGTGACAGGAAAAAAACAGAACTTCCTCAATTCAAGAGGCATAAGTACACAATTAATGAATTTCAGAAATTACAATCTTGAGTTTACACCAATCAGTCAGGTGAAAACCAATCACACACAAAGTGTGACATATCTGAGGTGAAGCACACCTTATCAGTCATTTTAGTAACTGACCTGTCAGCTTCCATTGGGACTCGTACTGTAGCTAGGCAACAACAACACTGCTAGCAACAGCAGAGTTTCCGGAGGTCATGGTTGTAGGCGCAATCGTTAGAGTAGCCAGCAGGGGGCAGTGTTGTCATTTCTCACTATTTTTCAGGAACGAAGCAAGTTAATTTGTGCCACTCCCATGGAAGACAAAAAAAACACAGCTGTGTGAATTCTGGTCCCCTCACATCCGGTCTGGATTAGAAAACTGCACTTAAAAACTGTATTTATCCTTTGTAGGATCAATGACTGACAAAAAAAAAAAATTATGTTAAAAAGAATGTATCACAAAAAGAAAAAAAATACACAATTGTGTGTTTGTTTGAATAAATGGAGAACTGTCCAAAGAGTATACTCTTTCTACACAACAGAGTGTGTAGAAAGGGGGGTTGTTTTTTTTTAAAAAAACAACAACAACACTGACTTAAGGAGGCGATGACCAGATAAGCCTATGAGAGTTAAGATGGGAGGAATGAGCCGACATCACATGCCACAATTCCCCTTTAGAGTCAGATAAAAGCTCTAGCTGAGTGACAGAGAGATCAGTCTCACTATCTTTAGTGTTAATCTCCAATCAAGGCCTCTCTGCAGATCTGTGGGAGGGGTCGAGACATGGCGTTGTGTCCACGTAACGCGCACAGACAATAAGGACCTGGATTTTTCGTTTTCTGTTGCACTGTGCCACCCTGAAATTGTTTCTCTCCTTCAGCAACAACGCGGAGTCGTCTGGGTTCATATTTCACCTGAGAGACAGGCGAGCAGAGTGCAGGAAGTCAGGTGAGGGCTGTGCTAATGAGGGAGAGCTCGCCGCCTGTGGGGAAATAACTGAGTGAAGATGTTGAAACGGCCCATTCAGTCTGCCTCCTCCTGCCTGTGCTACTACAATGGGAACCTCCCCTGGCGAAAGGCACCAGCAGAAAATGAGAGTATCTGGTGATTCTCTCAGCAGTTGAAGCAAAAATACACAGGGTCTAATTGGACTGTGTTGCATGAGTGGTATTACAGAGCATTCTGTGTCTTACAAATGCATTCAAAGTCCTTGGAACTTTTCAAATGTCACGTAGGAGCCACGAACTGTGTCTGATGTGAATTATAGGTAATAGACAAATACAAATTTGTGCATAAATGCGAAGCTGAAGGAGAATTTGTAATTTGGAGTACCAGAATAAAGCGGGATGAATACAAGTTTACGTCACTGAAATTTTCCCAATCTACTGCAGATGTTCAGAAGTCTCCTAATTAGCAAGTAGCAAGGAACACAGTAAAATGGTCAAGGATAAGACTGCGAAGAAGTTTAAAACAGTGCAAAATTATAAAATGTATTCCAAACTCCATATCACTGCTAAAATGCTTCAAATGAAACATGGGTGGTATACCTACAGACCTACTAAGATATGGCCATCCACCAAACTAGAAGGCTGGGCAAGAAGGGCATTAATTAACCAATTAACCAGAATTTGCTGGACTCAGATTGGGCAATCAGTAGCCATTAAAGACAAGTTGGGACACCACCTGATTCATCAGGAATAAATAAGCAAAACACTTTTTAGTCTACTCAGGTTTTTGTTCACTCAGTACCACCTGGTGGTACTATATGAACAATAGTCACAGTGAATCTGTGCCCAAGCGTCCCCAAACAGCAAACACTGCACACCTTAAAACACAAACAACTTCTCTTTGAAACACATGTGAAGTTATCAGCATAATACTAGTAACTCTACATCTAGAAACTTTCAACTAAACTACCAAGTAGAACAAAAACAAAGATGGAAAATAAATAGCTAGCAAACGAAACTCTTAAACTTCTCAAGGCAGTAATGTCACAGTACAGCGTGTCCAACCAGACCAGATGGGAATGAGGACAAACTACTACTAAGGCTAAGTACAGAACAACACCTGGATGTGGGTTTAGATCTGTGAGTGAGTTTGGTCCAATGGTGGAGTAACAGGCAAGCAGCACACAGACCAAATCTAGCATGTCTCTGGAACATAATGCCACCATGTTGAATGTGGAAAAGGAAAAACAGACGACATCGTATTAGAGACATACTCTTTCCTGAAGACTCTTTACCCATTCTCCTCATGCATGCTAGTGTCAGTTTTCTACGGTGGCCGACAGGTGCAAATGCGCAGCAAAAGAGAAAACATGCAAACAAAAAAAAGACACGCGCACAAATTAAATGCGGCAAACAAAAAAGAGAGACGCAAACACCCCCGAATGAAATGCAGCAAACAAAAAAGAGAGA
>CAEFZY010053798.1:0-67254 GCA_903066815.1 Brachyrhaphis roseni | reverse complement strand
CAAAGTTTTAGTAATATACCTTAGCTTTTTTTTCCAAACAGAGCCTGTGACGCGGCAGTAACACAGCAGCAATACGGTAGCACAGCACTAACAGGGCTGGTTAAAAAAAACATACCGGTAAAAGTCACTGAGAGCCGTCTTCATCTTCCTCCTGAGCAAGGAGACGTGTTGCATTACATTGAACTTGCGTCTTCCTCTACACATATATTCCCCCTGTCTCACTCTTACCTTTTCTGCTCGAGCGCCCCTGGTGGCTGTTAGAAAAAATGCATAAATAAGCAGCATCATTGTATAAGCTGCAGGGCTGAAAGCGTGAGACAAAAGGCTTATAGTCCGGAAATTACGGTAATTTGGTGCATTTTCAGAGTCAGGTCAGATTTAAGAATCGGTCCTAAATCTTGAATATTAAACCTTTGCAAACGTCACACCTGTAACTGTGCTGTAAGCTCTGTTTGTACGGTCCAAAAATATTCATACCATTGCAACCTTATCACATTTATTCACATTTCAAATAATGTAAAATTCAGCATATTTTACCAATATTTTGAATCAGACCAACAGAATGCCGCAAAGAATTATGAAGTGGAAGAAAAGAACATTGATGGTATTTCATTCTTTTTATATATATAAATACAAATCTAGTGTTGCTTGAATTTGTGTTTGGCTGCATTTAATTGCAAAATTCAAAAGCCTGTTGAATATTAAATATTAATGCTGCAAATTTATTTGCTAAACCATTTTTATCATGGAACAAGATTTGAGATATTGTAGCTAAAATCATAAAAAGGGATGTGAAAACTCTCCCAAAACGTTGAATCTTTTCTTTTAAATCTTTTCTCTGCGGTTTGCGTTTCCTCTTCTGTTTCTATTAGCAGCAGCTCTCAGACGGAGAGGACGGCGGTTCTAGCGGTGCATTTCAGATAAGACACAGCAGGGAACACTCTTCATCCCTCTTCAACTGTCTCACCCTTTAACATTCCTCTTCCCTGTGGAAATGGCCTCCGTTTATTCAAAAGCTACACAGCGCTGTCAAGCCATATACGCAGGAATATGAGCCGTGACTAACCAATTGGCTTTTGCACCCAGGAAGGAATAGAGGGGACACATGTGACGCCTCGCCATGGTATCGATGTGATGCCAGCCAGCTCAGCTGCTTCTGGTCTCACTGGGCAAGAACATGTGACCGGACGGTCTGGAAGGTTAATAAAAACTAAAACATCTATAGTTCATATTTTGTCTTTCATTTTCATTTCAGATACAAAGAATCCACTGATTGTGAAGTCCAACACAAGTCAGTGAGATCTTTAGACTTTTTTCTGAAAATCTGACACTTGAATGGAGCTTTTTAACAGTTGTTTTTGGATTGTGCTTCTTAATTAAATGCACCATTTATGCTGATGGAGCATTTTGACCTTCAGCGCCTCGAAGGATAACAGGAAGATGAGAATGAATAATGTGAATGTGTATTTGACAGATGCTCATTCTGTCTGTGAGGAGAGGTCAGAGAGTCCAGATTAGCTGCTCACACACCTGCGCAACGCTAAGCCTGCTAACCTCTGAGGCAGCCGGTGCTCACGCACACACACACACACACACACACACACACACACACCCATATGCACGCGTGCGTTGGTGGGAGCCGGTCATCTGCACTTCTGAAAGTTCTGACTCTAGATCTGTATTTCAACATTTTCCAAGTCTGGATTAGTATAGAAAAACAAATATAGAATATGGAGAAATATTTGTCTCTCAAGACTTTATCTTTCACACCATTTGCACAAATATAAAATTTTAAGATTACATAAATGGCTTTAGACTAATTTGTTGATTTCAAATTAATAACGTTCTTCTTTTTGTCGATACATTAATACATTTGAAATGAAATGTTTTCATAGATTAACTGACACATTTGAGTTAATTGGAGGCTCGTCTGTGGATGTATTTTCAGGTCACACCTGAAACACTCTGCTTTATTGTTTGACACATTTGGAAAGTCAGAAGAATCAATCCAGATATCAGGAAGAGGTTTGTTCATCTGTAAAAGTCTGATTCCTCCTTAGGATGAGGCGCCGCCTTCATCTGAACTAACAATTATATCAAGTGATGGGAATGTCCGGTCATCATACCGCTAAGGACGAAGACGGATTCTGTGTCCCAGAGATGAACGGGTTCTGGTGCAAAATGTGTAAATTCATTCCACAACAAAAGTCAAAGACCTTGTGAAACTTTTTCTGAAAGGCCACTCAGCAAGGAAGAAGCCAAAAGCAATTTCTGGACACAGTCCTGAGGTCAGATGAGACGGTTTGGCCATGATGACCACTGTTAGATTTGGAGGAAGAGCGGGGAGGTTCACACCATCCTAACTGTTTTCAAAGTTCCAGAAACATGTCCAATGAATTCAAGGTAATTTTCTGTGTTTGCATTTTTAATGTGAGCTAACATGGACTGAGCCATCTGAAAATCAGACACTGGAAAAATCCAGGATTTAAAAATGAGGATCATGTTGGAATCGTGCTCTCGTCAGCGCTTTGAACAGTTGCTGCGCCTCTTTGAACGTAGCGCCTCTGTCAAATCTGGCAGATCAAAACAGGTATTTGTGAGTGTGTTTACATGTCGGAACGAGACGTGGGTCTGTTGTTCCGGGCCTCGGGGCATTCGACGCTGGGCGATGGTAATGACTCACTGTTTTACAGGATGCTGTTCACAGAGATAAAAGCCGCTGTGCTTTAGGGGAAGAAAATAATGTCCTATTACGAACATTTAAACACATCTCACACTCATTCTGAAAATGAAGCATGCACAAACTCACTCAGCAGTAGCTTACCTATCAGTCTGCCTCCTTGACATCAAAGCAAAGTTGATAATGTTGGCATCCATGACGTGCAGAGATACAGATGCATATGTGGACGTGTGCACACAAACAGCCGGCTCTGGGGGGATTCAGGTGTTTGTCTGCATTTCTTTAACAACCAGACGAGTTGAAGAGAATAATGAATATATCAAGCAAATGTGTCACAGGTTCAGATGTTGTTTATGTTTATAGGCAGTCATGTTATTTATTCTACAACTTATCTCAGCACCTGTAAAATGATATTTGCTTTAGCTACGCTCAAAGTTTCACCAAATCAGAGCTGAGAGGCAGTTTGTGAAATTTTAGGAGTGGAAAATGAACTGAAGTAACCAAACCAAGAGAAGAATTAGTGTTGAGTAAAATTTAAAACTACAAAAATGAAGTTCTGCTCTAGCTATAATGCAGAAGGATTAGAAGTGGGCAGTAGGTACTTACATTTGCTTCAGTAACTGTTTGAAAAAAAGGAATACTTTTACTGTGCTGTAGTTTTACATTTACTTTAATAAAAAATATTCAGAAGTTGTTTGACATATTACATGATGAACACTATACCTACTGCAGAAATTGGTTTTATAAGTTTTATGTCTTTAAAAGTTGACATGGAAAAGTTTTTCCTCTACATGGATTTTTATTTAGTTTTTTAGTCTTGAAAATGAAACTTGCACATATTTTATGGTTTTGTCTGAGTACATATTTTTACATATGTCATTATCAGTTAGTCAATAGTTAAGTTTTTTTATTTATTTTATTTTAACCAAATACTATTTTACTTGAGTAGAGTAAGTAATAAGTAGTGCTACTCTAAGAGCAGGAAGTTGATTTTATCTGTTCAGTGTGCAACAGGCTGTAATCTCATTCTAGTTGTCCTTAATTAAATACGTTTTTAAGTTAGGATGACCACTGCAATAAAATAAAATAGAATATATCCACATGTTATGAGAAACATGGGAATCTTCGTTGTTTGCATTGCATACAATCTCAAATGCTGTTTTCCAATATCACAAACATTTCAGATGAACCACATTGCAGCTGCTATAAATGAATCATATTTCTTTGTTTTCCTGAATACAGTAAGAGTTGTTACTAGAGTTATAGCATTTTTATCCCCACATTTAAAAAAAAAAGCTTTATAAAACAGAATGCATGAATATTCAACCATCTAACCTGCTCATCCTTGCAGGGTTGTGTTCTGATGTATAATTATGAACTTGAAGAAGAATTGGTTCAAAAGAAATTTTCACACTTTTAAGATGTTTGTGAAATATTTAAAAACAATGTATAAACTTTATTTTTTTAAGTTGAAACTCTTTCAACTCAAATTTTTGATGGATCAAATTGTCTGCAGATATTTAAAGAGTTCTAATAACACATTCAGGACAGAAGTAGATTTTATTCACTGTGTTATTCCCAGTAAATATGTTTGTTTGACTCTGTGAATTTATTCTGGGCCTGTTCTCACTGCTGCCTGTTTTCTGTTGGTTGTGTCGTTCAGAACACGCCGGTGGGCCGATCCATATTCATGGTGAACGCCACAGATCCGGACCAAGGCACCGGGGGCAGCGTTCTCTTCTCTTTCCAGCCTCCTTCTTCCTTCTTTGCCATCGACGGAGCCCGAGGCACCGTGACCGTCACCAGAACGCTGGACTATGAGACGACAACTGCCTACCAGCTCACCGTAAACGCCACGGTCAGCTAGCTTACAATACCTTTAATAAACAACCATACATCTATATGGATTAATGCTCCTGGAAACAATCTGATTGTGTCTTTTGGTTTGACTAGGATCAAGACAAACTGAGACCTCTGTCCAGACTTGCAAACTTGGCCGTCACCATCACTGATGTCCAAGATATGGACCCTATTTTCACCAACCTACCCTACAGTACCAACGTAGAAGAGGACATTCCTCTGGTCAGTACTTCAATCCAAATATTCAAGTTTATAAAGAATTTAAGCAACTTTATGGTGGAATCAGATAAAATATAAGCAAATCTCTTTGTAACAAAACATCATGAAATTTGACATGAACACTATTTCAAAAAACATCTTTCAGTAGGGATGACATAAATATAGTATTTAATACAAAACAAATTCCAGCTGTTTTTCAAAAATCTAAATGAAGATTTTGTTTTGTTTTGTTAAAGTATCTGATAATTTAACATTTTTGAAATGTACAATCTTGTTTTATTTCTTGTATCAGGTCGTATTGGAGTTGAACAGTAACTATTCTGAGGTATTTCTGTTGTGTATTTTAACTGAAAGGCAGTTTGCTGCTTAGCCTGGACTGCATTTTATTGTCTGAGGTAAAAGACGTACACTGGTCATTTCCTGGATAATTTAACACTGAACAGAGAGTTATTAGAACTGCTGTTGATCAGTGAAACCTTTTCTATGTTTGTTGAAAGCAGAGAATTGGTCATTTCACTGATATTTTTAGCAGGAGGATGACCCCAGGGGTCCAGCTTGACAACGAAAAAAAAAAATCAAAGATGGACCAAATTACTTCACAACAAGACATAATTGACAAAAATTTTGTTAGAAACCTTTAGTCTGTATTTGAAAACAAAAAGTGAATTTCTGTTAAAGTCATGTTTTGTTGTGTGTATTCTCTCATTTGTTTAAACTGCTTCTACATCCTTAATATGTCAAACATTCTCCTATGGTCCAACTCTAATGCTTCCCTTTCAAACCTGTTCAGAATCATGGCCATATCATCTGATCTGTTTCAGTTCAGTTCAGAATGGCATCGACTAATATATGTTAAAGCTGCTGATTGACATCTGTCATTTGATTTATCACACTGAAACCCCCCTGATGTCCCTTTAAGGACATTTAGCCTTTCCTCTGATAGTCATTCTCTCCAGCTCATTTTCAGGTATCCAAAGGAGTTCCCTGTCAACAAATAAATGAAGCACTTCCAGAGAGGTCAGGGTTTACTCCAGGCTGAAAAGGAAAGGTTACTTCAGCTGCTTGAATACAGGATCTTCTTCTTTTGGTTGTGATCGAAACTCTAACAGGAGAAGATACTGAGGGAGAGAGTGGAAGGCTTGGAGGACCAGTAAATCTACTGCTCTGCCTGATATTTATCCCAACAGACAGGAGCAGTGTCTGCGTTTCTTTACTTAGGCCCCAAACCATTAATTCATCTATTTTCCGTCCTGCCATTACTTCACCTGCCTCGAGTTGAGCAGTTTATTGTCTTTCAGTCAATAACTGTAGCCTGACTTTTAGAAGAACTGGCTCTCATCCTCAGTGGTTCAAACTCAACTACAGACAGTTCAGATAGAGAATCATGGCTCAGATCAGAACCACAGCACCTGCAACAGGCAAAGATGAGCTTCTTGGATTCACAAACCAGACAGTCTCCTCACCAGGCTGTGCCTCAGGATCGGCCTTGTCCTTCAACGTCACAAACAGGCCAGCCTGGGCAAAGACCACACAAATTCAACTTCAAGTTTCACTTTGACATCAGAATTCGCACTTTGAAAAGTAGCTGTATTACTACTTAGTGCTGCAGCAACTCCTCTGTAAAATACCCTGAGGGTCATGGTCATCAACCTTCTCTAGGAACTACGTCTCTCACCTGTCCTGCTCTTTAATATCAAAGAAGTTCATTTAGCTTAAAATATATAGCTAAGGAGAAGGCCTAAATTATAATCACGTCAGGATTCTCCACCTTTCTGAGTGTTTCCTGTAGAACCGCCTCAGCCGGAGGTCTGCATGCAGCACTGCAGGTGTGTCAGGTTGTAATTACTGCAGGAAATTTACCGTTCTGCCTCTGGGATGTTAGGCCTCCAGCAAAGGTCAGAAGTCTGTGAATTGCATGAATTGCTAAGCAGTGGGGTCTCCCTGTGACCTTACCTTAGTCATTATTGCAATTGGGTTTGTAATGGCCATCTAATGTACTGTCTGTTTCCCTGAGCACCGTTACACTCAGTCTCTGTTCTTAGCTCCTTGACTTAGCACCAGGTGGCTAATAGTCGAGCTTTTGATGTTTCCATTTGCTTGGAGGGAATTATCCTCATGAGGATGATGCTGTCTGTCCTTCTTTCTGTTTCTGCCCCTCTATCACTCCATTTCCTTCCATCCCAAACTCAGTTCATCACCCAGGCCAGCGAGGCTCACACGGCCACCGGCTTATCCTGGTCCGCAGCCTCTACGCAACGTAGTAGAAATGTCAAGTGCTACATTTGCATGCATATTAACAGGGCGTGACGGCGCCGACGCCCTGTGTCTCCCTGACTCCCTGATTCATCAACTGTCACCAGGAAGGTCAAACAGGAAGAACTGAGAGGAAGGATGATACAGAAACAAAACGCTAGACTGACGACAAACGAAGGGAAGTAAACCTACTGGAGGATTAGAGAGACTGAAACATCTATTGTTGGGATAACAACAATCATTTTTAAAAACATCAATTACAAAAGCAGAATTTGTACACTGGAAATTTTTGAAAAATCCTATCTTTTCTGGATTTTAAAAATCATGATGTCATAAACTTTAAAAGTAAATCAATCTGGAACATCACAGTTCCTTCACCAAACTTCAGAGACAGGAAGTGGATTTTTATGTTCCTTTGTTTGCTGAACTCTTCAAGAATTTATGTTCCTTCATATTTACAAACGTGTTAGAATCATTCTTTACAAGAAAACATTATTCCTCATAAAACCAAACAGATTCTTTTAGATATTCTAAAATTTAAAATGGAAATAAAATTTATTTTGATTCTTCAATTTTAATATTTTCATTATAGTTTAGATTTGGGTAAAGGCAACATTACATCGTTCTTTAAATGACATATTCAGATAGTTTCTGATCTTGAAATGTTAACAATAAACTGTAATAGATGAAAATTGTAAATCCCAAAATTTATTGCTATAATTTTGACTTTTCATATTTGTCTATTGTCAGTTGCATGACTTCATGAATAAATGTCCTCTGAATTTATAGCTCCAGATGTGATTGCACAAATATTGTTGGCAGTTTAGCAGCCAACAATATTTGTGCTGTAGTGAGAAAGTATTAAGAAACACTCAGAAATTTTGATCAACATAAAATATTTTTTAAAGAAATGATTAAGAAATTCTTTGGTTGCATTTGTTTAGGATTTTTCCACACTATTTATATTAAAAGTTGTATTTTTCTATGTTAAATTCTGCTTCTCCAGTCCATGCATTCATTTCCAGGTTTTTTTTTTACACATCCTCTGATATATGGCTGACTCTGTACTTTTATTAAGACGTGGTGATGTAGGCCAGCAGTACGCACCTCCAGTGACCTCATGTAATCTAACAGACACGTGTCATTTCCACTCTGCACTGTTTGCCATTGATAAGCTGCTGATGTTGTACGCTGACAGAAGCCGTTTTCAGCTGCTGTAAAAGCTCATGACGTTTACACATGAGGCCATCAAACACAAACCTGTGTTACAGGTCATCTCACAAAGTTTGAATTCAGAAAAAAGCCTTTCTATCAAGATTCTTTCTTTTCTTTTCTCCGAGGGCCAATCAACCTGTCATCCAGGGAAAAATGTTTGACAAAGCGCTGGAAAATGTTATTTATTTATTTGTTGATGTTGTTTTTTAGATGAAATCACAGGTCTGTGTTTTTAACAGTTATGGCTGTGAATCTATGCTCTAACTGACATTAAGCTCCTTCTAGGACAAACACACAATTTGGCTGTCAAACCAATGAGAAGAAAAGAGAAGGAGAAAAAGAGGTGGAGGAGAAACGCACTGTATAGCAAGAAATGGAAGGATGGTTGGCGTTGGTGTGTCTGCGTGTGTGTGTTTTAGCATTTCTCACAATGTGTGTGTGCGTGTGAGAGAGTGTGCACCCCAAGGGGGGAGGGATTGTATCTGTGATGGCTGATTGAACAGATTCCACTTGTGTGGACAGCTCAAGAATATTGCTCACATTACTTCAGCATCACTTCCTCTTATTTTTCTCTACATCTTTCCTCGATGTTTGCGTGTGTGTGTGTGTGTGTGTGCGTGTGTGTTTCCCTCTCAGCTGGGGAATGGGTCTCCTTTTTAAAAGGCTTGTAATTGATTCTGGTGTAATTGGTCAATGACAGGAGATGCCTTGGCAGAAATGGAGCATAAACATGTCTTAGACACAATTTGCAGGATCAATGGGAGGCAGCCCTGAGGTGTGAGCGAGAGAGGCGATGAAGGAGGCTGGGAGGGAGGAAGGAAGGATGCAAGGAAGCAGGAAGTACTGTGTCGCTGCAGCGGTTTTTAAGCATCACCACCGTGTCTGATTGAGGCACGGAGGCTGAAAAAGTGTTGCAGATCAAAGGCTTTTCTAACAGCTTTCTTTTTCTTTCTTATTCTGTTTTTTTTTCTTCTTTTTTTGAGCTGTCATACTGTGATTTGTTGAGGGAGCGGACTCATCGGCACAGCAGGAGAGCTTCAGAGAAATGCAGGAAAAATAAACACCAAATAAATCTGATATTTAATATAAAGAAAGGAAAAAATGTTTGACTATCTGCATAAGATCTCCCAGTATTTTTAATATTTTGTTTTTGTAACATCCATTGAAATATGTTTAGCTTTTATAGTCAGATTATGTGTTCCAAAAAATCTCAAGAGCACAACAAAGGCAAAAGAAAGTTTTTGCGTTTAAGTCACTTTAAAGTGAACCTCTGGTAATTGTGAGATTTAGGGAACACAACCTGCAGCGAAGATTGCTTACAACTGTCTATTTTAATATTTCCAACATAAACCTTGATATGCAATAACTCCCTGAGTGGAAAACCGTCTTCGCGCTACTGCAGAAGCTAACATCCACAGTCTATCAAGCACCAAGGAAAATGAACTCCATGCTTCACTGCAAAACCACTAAATCTAACTAACTGTTTAAATTCTAATTTCTAGTTCAAATATCTTAGTACAGTTTAAAAAAAGGTGAAACCAACTTATCCATTATAACAAGACTATTTAAATAATCTGTATTAATTAAACCATCTGAATACTGAAGCGCTGAGTCAGATAAAATCACAAAGTTAATGGCAAAAATAACTCCAACAATTGCTGCTGATAAGTTCCAAAGCTAAATAGATAAGTAACATATTTGCTACTTTCTATGGATCAGAACATAGGAACCCAATAGTCATTGCAAATAGAGCATAAATGAAAAGAAGCAAGAAACAAATAGCAGATTTTGTCCTCTAGTAGCAAACTTAGAGATAAATTGTTAGTTTTTTATGTTAGGATAAATTAGAAACTAATGACTGGATGTAACTTTACTCTGCTGTCTCTGTCTCTGCAGGGGTATGAAGTGAGGAAGATAACAGCCATTGACCAGGATCGGGGCCAACCGAGAGGAATCGGCTACACCATCATCTCAGGTCAGAACCACAGAACTGATCTGATGTCAGTAACTCTGAGAGGAGTTTCCTCTTCATCAGTCTGATCAACTGAACGATCAGCAGCAGGTGTGATCAGAACGCAGCAGGGAGATTTAACTTCACCACAGCAGTTTTTAAGTATGTTTTCTTATTTAACAGAGCAGAAATCAGCCAACATTTAGTTTTTATTTTCTTTCTAAAGTTGGCTTATTCCATCAAAATAGGATTAGGATTTGTCAAAGTGACAAATTAAGCAAAAAAAAAGTGTGTATTTAATATTCCTACCCTGTGTTGGTATTACTAAAGAAGATAAAAGCAGTTTGCATGGTGATGATAAGGATGAAGCTGTGATCCTGCTTGGTTCTCTTTGCTCTGCCAAGAATGTTTATGCCTTCAAGTTATGCTGTCTACCTGTTTGTTAGGACGATATCACAAATATTCATGGAAAGAAAAGAATTCCACTAAATTTTAGTGGAGAAATGAAGTTTTAAAACTTGGTTTTCATCCAGATTCCACCTCTGGAAAGACGGGGTTATCACTGCTGTAAAACGGTGTGAAGTGCTGCTGCTGCTGCTGAAACGATGCTGTTGTTTATGTGACGTTTGTCGTTTTACTATGAAATGAACTGAAGTCAGATTATTGTACAGCGGCTGCATTCTGCAGGGAGTGTGGCTCATTATGCAGCAGGCCTGTACAAAACATTACCTCTAAATGAATCATTCTATTGGATCCCTTTAACATTTTTATTATGCAGCTAAATTTATAAGCTGCATCACAGCCAACAACCACAGATTTCACATACATATTAAAAAGATAACATATGGATTTAAAGAGTTTATGATGGTTTATTTGTCATCGTGTACAAATAGCTGTTTGTTGTCATCAAAAAGTGATGACTACTAATGGCAACAAAATGATAAAATAGTTTAGGAAAATCATATTGAAGTGAAAAAGTTTTGTTTTTTTGTCAGAATTTGTCCAAGTCCTGTTTTTATTATTAAAATTCCCACGGTTGGTTCGTCTTTATACAAATCAATTATGTTAAAAACAAATTGTTGTGCCTGCAGTGGTGGTTTTTGATATGGGCAGTTTCCCAGGGCGGCATTGGAAAGGGGAGCAGCACTATCAAATAAATAAATAAATGAAATATATTCATCTGTCAGTTGTGGCTGACCATGCCTGACTGCTGGTTTAGGGTGTTGCACTTGTGCTGGGTTTGGTTTTCTCCAAGCTTCACGCTGAGTAATATGAAGAAACATCTACTGTATACTTTGGTTCATCTTTCCACAGAACTTTATCCCAGAAATCTTGTGGTTTATTCAGATGAAACTTTGCAAACTTTAGTTGTTTACAGAGAAAATCTTTCTTTTTAGATGCATCATCCTCAGTTTTTCATTCTAACTTTACTTCCATGAGATGCAGCTTTTGCTCCAACTTTTTGTCAGATTAATTTTCAGTCTAAACATTTTGACTGTACATGTGTTTATGTGTTTGCACTGTGGTCACTGGTGTCCTTCAGTGCTGTGCAGCAGAGTCCACCACCATAAACCCTCTGCTCTCATTTGCTGCTCTCAGCCACTCGGTCTTACTTACCGTCTGCTGCCACATGTTACATTGTTGTGTGTGTTGTGTTTGTTGCAAAGCCGAATGACTGAGTTAAGCTCTAGAGGAGAAGAGCATTAAAAAGACATTAATTAGGTGGTGCTATGTATTCCCAGTCGTTGCAAAATCAAGAGTTATAGCACCGCAATGAAGGCTTGATGAAATGATTATAAGTTTGATAGATAATACAAGATGAAGGGTGGTGCGGCACCAGAGTTAAAGGTAGGAAGTGAAGGTTTCCAGAAGCAGTGGTGTGCTGGTGTTTTCCTGCATTTGCTTGCGCTCACACACACATCCGTATGTCTCCATGTTCCCAGACTCCTGAGTTCTGCTTGTTTGCAGACTTGAGCCTGACTCTGCATGACGCCTCTCCAGCATTCCTGCTCCTCGCCCTGAGTGTCCTCGGAGAACGCTGCGTTCTCCTGCGGGACTCGTCTCATTAGCTCAGTAATTAAGATAAACGAGAGTTTAATTGCAGCTGTGATCAACACTAATGATTGTGGGACTCAAGATGAGGATTTCCTCTCCCTGCTCTAATCAGAGGGAGGATCAGGGACTCGATGTGTACAGGCGATAGAATCACAGAGACGCTCTGCCGGCAGCGTTGCAGTCATTATTGTTGCTGTGATGTGGACGAGTGAACCCTGGTCCTCAGGGTTTCATTAGACCTGTTTTAAACTTCTGACCCAGTGGTCTCATATTACATCAAACCATCGTACTCATGGTTATGATCTTGACCTTTCAAAATGGTTCATTATTTGCACAACTTCTGAAAAAAAAGAAATGTGCACAAAAATGTTTACCAGATACAAAATGCTCATTATTATTTGCTGGGAAGAGGATACATATTTTCTTCTGCTATAAAAACATTACTGTTTTCAAAAATGTTCAACATTTTAAATGATAGAATGTTTTACTTTGTATCACTTTAGCAATCAGCAGTCTGTTAGTAGAAATGAAACAGATCATCTGTTTAAGGCTCAGCCTCATAATTGGCACATTAAGAACAAGATGGAGGACAGATGAACGATTCACCAGGTGTTCAGGTCTCTCTGCTGAGATGTAACTAATGCTCCTGGGAACCAAATATCTTATTCCCGACTGCAGCAACTCCATCTACTGCTGGGGATATCTAATTACTGTTTCTCATTAACGGAGAACTTCTAACTTTACATTTGCGTAATTCAAATTGACCGTATAGTTTCATGTTGACTAAACACTAAAGAATAAACTTATTATATATTGTTACTGATCAAATGGGGAAGGCTGGAAGAAAAATCTGAAAAAAACTGAAATCTGAAAGAAAACGTCGACAGAAAAGCAACAAACATAAATTCACATATTCATTTTTTTCCCTAATAAACCCATATCACTCAGGAGCTAAATAGCTAAAAGTAATAATGAATATTCCCAATATACCAATGATGGGTTTTGGCTTGAAGCGACAGGCATCATCTACTCACACCCACCCAGAGGATAAACACACCAGCAGCACAGAGGGAACTACTCAGCTCCACTAACAGCAGGAAGTGGGACTGACTGTCCTCAGACCAAATGGCTTCACTCACCGATCCGTCCTCATAACACATGCACAAGCCTGGACATCTTCAACCTACTTCACAAAACCTTTTTATAACCACTTCTGCGTTTACATTTTACATGGAATACCAACAGAAAGTTGTGCGTTAAAAGGAATGAAAAAGCTACATTCTGATTGGATTCAGGTGTGGACTTTGACTGAACCACACAGAGATTGAAGCTGCCACCACCAATGTTCCTTGGCTTTCATGGTCCAGATTGTTTGCTAATGTTCTCTAACAAACATCAGAGACTTTTAAGGAACTGTTGGATTTATAATGAGAATAAATAACACACTAGTGTAATCTAGTTACTGCTTTCCAAAGAATGTTGATTCCACTGAACTTTGTTTAGTTGTAACAGAGTAAAAGGGAACAGAGGACAAGTGAAGGACATTTTTTAGATTTTCATTTGTAAAAAATGTTGAAAACAGATATAAGAAAACTCAGAAGAGACTGAGGAAGAGGACAAATATGATTCTGTTGAAACTTAAAATGCATCTAAGGCTGGATATAAACGTCAGCTCACTAAAAACTACTTTCCATCTCACAGTTTGTGATTTTTTATGTCAGAAGTTATAGGCCAACAAATCGTGTCCAAAGAAAAGCTGTCCGCTGGGATCGGAGTTAACCTCATGGAAAGTGTCGCCTGTCTGCTTTGCTGTAATAATAGTGTAAGAATAGGCAGAACACAAGTCAGCCTTGCATCTCGTGGAATGAAAGTTCGTCTCTTAGCCGATCGCCTGTCTGTGCAGGAGGCTGTTCTTCTTTGCAACATGCAGCCATGACTAATCCCCTCTGTCTCAGGATCTATGCATCTACATTTATCCTCTTCATTTCTCTTTCATTGTCTTCATGTTGCAAAAGTTCAAAAAAATGTGTTTTTCAACACATTTGAAACTGTAAACAATTTGACTCGATGACAACATCATTCTGCACTGGGTTAAGGTTTTATATAGGCCACACACCAGAAGCTCATGCGTGCATAATGTGAATGTTTTGTCCCCTGATGCCACAGGTGTGATACAGGCCAGCTGTGTTTGGTGTAGCAGGTTCCACAGGGGACCATGCACTCTGTCTTTAAGCGTCACACTGCAAAGAGGTCAGACGCCATTTCCCGCCTGGACACACTGATAAGTAGCAAAGGCGATTATTTCTCTTGTCTGCCTTTCCACATGTATCTTTTCCTTCAGCACTGCTACACCCTGATGCTCCGATTCCACGCTCTTCCTTCCTAACTCGTATCGGCAGCCATGCTGTAATGTGGCCAGCTTTAATACCTGTAATTCTATTGGGAGCCCTTATTGTTACTGTGGTGTCAGTGGGATTTCCTCTGCTTTTTCAATTAGATGCTCTGAGGCTCTCTGCACTGCGCTGCAGTGTAATCTCTGAAAGAAGAGAGATTAGTCTCAGGAACACTGATCGCAGCGCGGCCCAAAGTTTTCTTTATGTTTGCAGAATAACAATGCAGAACAATAACAAGTTCAGAGCTCAGGTTTCATTGACTGATGCAAGAGTTGTTTGAACCTGACCCATTTTCAAATCATAGACAAAAGGCAGCATTAAGTCATTTTGAATATTTTAGTTGAGCTCTGAAATTAGTTCTGCAAAACGTTGTTCCTCCCAGATGAACCTTAACAACAGAAAATCTGATCATTTATTTCATTAATTAAATTTACAAACTAAAACCCAAATTGGATAGTTGTATTTCACTGAGTGATGTATTTCAAGTGTCAATGTCTGTTCATTTTCAATGACTTGAAAGCAAATAAAAGCCTCAAATTCAGTTTCTTGCAAAAATGAAATGTTACAAAAACAAGTATGCTTAAAAAATTATTTTTAAGCACAAATATTACTTTATAGATATGTTATGTTTTATATAAACATAGGAAGACACCTGACTTTATACCAAAAGGTGATTCCTGAAGAAGTTGTGTTTCAGGTCGCAGACATTTTAATGAAAAGTTGGGTTAAAGGAAAAAATGTGGCACTATGTAGATGTATGCAGGAAACAGGCAAAAACTGACAGTTGTAAAAGGGAGAATCTAATGTTGGATAAGAAGAGTTTGGACTGACTGACATGTCTAAAGTCTCCATGAGTTGTACATTTTCAAATGAAATAGTGAAATCAATACATTTTTCAATAATTTTCTAATTTATTGTGATTCACCTTTATTTTTATTTATCTGGTGGTTTTGCTCACCTGTTAAAATATTCATTTTGATCGAATGAAGGACAGTTTCGGGTATCCAGCTTCATCTTCTCATGTGTCGATCTCCAAGCTTCATGCTGAGTAATATGAAGAAACATCTATGCTTTGGCTCATCTTTCCACAGAACTTTTTCCCAGAAATCTTGTGGTTCACTCAGATGAAACTTTGCAAACTTTAGTTGTTGACAGAGAAAATGTTTTCTTCTACAAACCTTTTATGTAATTCTGTATTTTTGCGGTCTGTTCTTCAAACCGCAGAAAATTTAGAATGCAAAAGACCAACTCTGTCTATGGTTGGAAACAACGTTTTTCACTCACGCTCTCAAACAAAATAGATTTTTCAGACATTTCAGATAAATCGGGACTTCCAGCTGAATGGTCAGGAATCAGTCGCTGTAATTGTTTTGTAAGAAGTGACTTAAAGATTGTGGAGTGATGCAGAAAGCACTCAGAAGTCTCTAAGTAGATAATGAAGCTGCACACTCTGCCTAACCTGAAAATTGTTCAGATTGCATCTCTTCTGATATTAAAAAGAACCAATATGCCAGGCTACTTTTTAATATATATATAAATGTACATATGTTTTTTTTCTTTACAACTTTAAAAAGTCTCAATCAAAGCTGTTCATCTCGCTGTTGTGGAGCTTTGGGGCCATCCAATCAGTCCTGTTTCTGTCTCCACGGTTACCATGCAGCGGCTGCTTCTCCTCCGCTACAGAATAAAAACATCTTAACTTTTTTGCAGACAGCATTACGTTGCTAATATTAAGGGATAACAGACTCATAGCAAACAGAGCAATAAGTCAACTAGTGTGATCCATAGGTACAGACTGACTTGTTCTGAATCTGCCAGTGTTTAGCTTTGACTTCGTCTCTGAAGAGAAACTTTTGATGGAGCGGTTTGAGTTTTCATGAAGTACTGCTTGTTGGCAGCGTAGAAGCCGCCCCACGGCTATCATCGCTGCACATAACGTAAAGAAAAACATACATCTGCACTGATAGCTGTCACACGCTGAAGGATGTTTCAGACACACAGTGCAGAAAACTTACAACTCCAATAATGTAGTTTTAAGACAATAATAAATCTCATCATTAACATGATTTGCCTGGAGGCGTCATCCTTAAAAGTGACACTAATTTTTGTACATTTATCAGAAAATGCTAAATCTTAGCCCCGAGACTGTGAGCAGTGGCTGCATGCCATGTCACATTACTCGAATGTTCCAGCGCCCCCGAAGTGTTGTCACAAACTGGAGAAAACAGTTGTCACCAGCTTAGGCATCGCTATGACACTCAGTGCTGTCCTCAGATGATCATTACTTGAAGGAAATCATTTTCACCAACTTGTCATTCAACCCATTGAACTCATTTGATCAGATTTTAATTTCCTCTGTTCTGTTGGCCGATTCAAAAAGGCAATTTCTGCTTTTCTATTCCCATTTTAACCTCTTGATTTATTTTTTCTTCTTCCGTGTCATCACACTCAATCCTGTTCTGTTAAAGTCAAGGAGAGCATTTTAATAATGAAATGGATTGTCATTCGGTGGATGTCATGAGAATCTGAGTGTTTGTGTTAGTTTTCTACAATCACTGCTCTTTTAGAGATGACTTCTTTAATAGGAGGAAATTATTGGAATTACTTGTATCTGTTCATGAAAAACTGGATATTGAAGCTATTTTGATTCATAATATTTTGGGGACCTAATAGATGTTTAGGCTTTGTGTGTCGGGGTGTGTGTGTGCGTGTGCATTCAAGTGTACGGCCTGCTTTAGACAAAATCATGGCATGTTTTCTCATTTTCCAGTCCAGTACTGTTGGTAATGTGAGAGCATGGCTAAGCCCCTGGAGTCCCGTATCACAGATTCAAACTCAGACAGTTAGCACAACACACACACACACCCACACACACACCCATATGTGTGCACACAGACAGAGTCTTGAAATTCAAGACTGAAATTACGACACATTAACACATGCATGAGAAAACAAAAATACAGAAACTAACTTTGAATATCAAATGACAGTTTTCTTGAATGTGTGTACGTGCAGCAGTTTTCTGCCCCTGGGGGTCTAATCACACTGTCCTGGCAGATCACTGGAGAACACTTTCTATCAGCAATTAGCATAGGGTTATAATTCCTCTCCCACTGAGACCACTGAGTCACTCTGTGCAAGTTCACTGCATCTCTTAAAGGGCGAATATATCATTATTTTTTACAACTTTTCCTATTCAGTCAGATTCAGGTGTGTAGCTCTTGACAGTTGCGTTCAGCTTTACGTCCAAAATCAGGAAATATGGAAAAAAAAAAAGTATGAAAGACAGAAAGTGAGCACAAGGCCGTCAAGAACACAGCCAAAGACAGAAGTAGCGTTAGCAAAGCTTGCAGATCGAATTTAAGTTCATAAAGTGAAGATTTATTTGTTTTACTTTTTTTAATTGAAAGGATAGTCAAGAGAACATTTGTTAGACTAGAGACCCAGCAAACTGGCACCATTTGGAGGATTTAAAAATGCTTCTGTAGCAATATATTTTTAAAATTCAGATTTTTCTTACCTTATTAACTTAATGCTCACAAACAGCCACAGTCTCATCTTGGTCTAACTGTTCACTATTGGTTCACACCCCTTAGGTTTGGGTTGTTCTGTCCCCTAAGAAAATGTTTTCTAATCAAAGTTCTGCAAAAAGAGATATATCAGATATCCGTCCTCTCTTCCTGTGTTCAGCAAAGCTCAGCCATGTTCCTTACATAAATGGTAGTTGTGCCAAATGTGCTTCATTCTTTTTTTGTTTTCAGTAGTCAGTCAGACATGTTCACCATGTTCCAGTCCGTTTTAGACAATAAGACTTTTTGTTGTTTGTCTGCAGCCATTGACAATGATCCGCTCCAAGATGGTTCTGTTATGAGCACATCGTCTTTCTTTGTCCCTTCCTGTTGTAGAAAGAACAAAACTCTTTGTAAATTACTTTCCCTCTTTAAAACAATCAATGGAAAGGCCAATTATGAGTTATTTTCATAGTTTTAAGTTTTTACATATGAAATATGATAATGGCTGCTCTTTAAGTCACGCTCCACACGGCAGAGCTAAGGTGAAAGGTCAAGCCGGTGAACTTAAAGCAATGAATCAATGCAACTTCACTATGCGTGCAGAGATTAGCATCGACAAACTGCTACGGTGCTAATCGACCTTACATGTGTGTATTTACAGGTGTGTGTTTTTACACACTGGTCACTGTTTGCCGGTGCCTGGTGGTGCAGCTAAGGAGCGGCTGTTTGTGAAGATTGGCATTCTAGTCAGGCCACTGAAGCTGACAAAGCAATTTAGAGGCACGCTGCCCTCGCTGCGTGGGTCTGATCCATGATGTATGTTACCTCCGCCTCCAACAAATATTTAGCATCGACTTCATGCCAGCCTCTGCGATCCAGTTAAAAACATCGTGTCAGCCTGTTCCCAGTGGTGGAAAACACAGAGTGACAGGCTTTTATCATGTTAGCTGTGTTTGTCTTGCGATGACGCGCTTGTAGTGCTAATAGGCAACTTGACTCAGACAGTCACTAAAAGATTATCACATTGAATGTATTACAAAGAGGAGAGTACTCGTTATTGATCCTGTGCTTTATTGTCTTCCTTCTTCCTGGAGAGTTCATTATGTATGTTTGAGACCAGGGAAGAAAAAGGTTCATTGATGATCAAGTAGAAGATATTTTATTCATGACCAACCTGTGGAAATGATGCATGGCCATTTGAAGCAAGCAAAGGAGAAGAAAAAGCAGCATTTACATTAAATCAGACTTGAAGTGAGAGCATTCCTTCTCCTGTGACTGTCAACATTCATTCTCTGAACATGTTTTAGTTTTTATTCCAGACCAGTTTAATCTAAAAAATCTGTCAATGTTAAAATGGAATATTGAGGAATTTTTTTTGTTTACTTCACACAAACAACTCCCAGCTCTGAAATTTTACTCTAAAAACAGCAGCTTTTTATGCCATTTCACAAGATGAAATAGCTGGAAATGGCTGAAAGCTGAAAATTGAAATTACACAAAATATGCCTCGACAAGCATAGTTATGGCTTGCTTTGTGGAGTCTTCATTATGGTGGCAAATAGCAAAATCATTGTGGTGTTACTTCAGCCATTTTTAAACTGTTCCTAAGATGCTTTTTGTACTTTAAAATGTTGTTTATTTTTTACAGAAATGCCAAGCTATTACACTGTACTCAGTAAATGTATTGTTAGCAATCAGAAGATTTGTATTGGAGTCGCCTCTGTGTCATCTGTGGTGCCGTCTTCTGCAACACAAACCTTTGTGAGATTCATAAATAGGATGCTGTAAATGCTGATTCTTGTTGTTGATAACGTTGGAGGTAGACACTCACCTGGTAGTTTCTACTGTTTGCTGTGATTCCTGCAGCTGGGATTTGCATGACATGTGCAAATGTGACTGTAGTGTCTATGATCCTGAAGCCACCATTAGTCTGTAAGCTTTGGAAATAACCTTCTAAAATCACCAGGAGAGTCAGCAGTAAATCTCAGAGGGAGTTTAGAGGTCAGGCTCAGTTATATCCACAGGTATCATTTCCCAAATAGCGACCTGTCTTAGAAACTGAAAGGTGGAGAACAGTTTTAAACTCTGGCAAGCAATGAGAAATCAGTGAGAAAATTCTCATCTTGACTCCCTGAGTAATGTAGAAATTGTACATCAGCTGTCGATTATTTTTTTCTTAGTGAACATTTAAACTGATGGTGTACCAGAATAAACTCAGCTGTACTTTTTGCTGCTGTGCTGCTTTTCTGTGGCTTCTAGCCTCAGTCCATATTAATCATCCACAGACTCTGCTCTCTGCTGGCCAGTCGCTGCTCCTCTGCTCTGCTTCTGCTGTCATTTCCTTCCTCTCATTCTGAAACAGGAACAGGACAGTAATGGAGCAGAGAGTGGGAAGTGCAGGAACAGGTGTGGGTTAATATGCTGACCCCCAGCCGTTCACTGTAAATCTGTTTCTCTACAGTCTCAGCGTTTACAATAAGCTCTTTTCCTATTACAGCACCGTTCAGGGGTCAGTGTTTGGACAATTTAGGAAGACATCATTTGAAAATACACAGTTTTTCTTTAATGGTGTCGTTTTTCTCAAAACTTTGAATACAATAAGGGATTAAAAGCTAAATTCATCTAAATCGTATTAGTATAGTCTACATTATATGAGGTGATGTAAGTGATGTGTGAGACGTTTATTGATGTTTGAATTATTATTTTTTTGTGTAAATGTTGGACCTGCATGTGCATCTGAGAACTATATAACAAGTTTATTTTAATAACTCAGCTGGAAAAATAAAACATATTATATGGAATAATTGCATAGTTTTAAATTTCCAGTGTCAATTTAGATGATTATGGCTCGCAGCCACAAATTCAATTCAGTTTCTCAGAACATTAGATTATTACATAAAACCAAATTGATTTTCTTTTCCTCTAAAAATGTACATATAATAACAAATCTATACAGTCAACACCCACTGTTTCCAGGGGTTAAGGATCACAGCTGCTAAAATCCACAAATACTTCCATTCCTCTCTAAAAACACTTTTAACGGCCTATTTAAATAAAACCTCATATGATGGTGTGATCATGACTCACAGTGGAAACAGTCTTAGCAGCACAGCAGAAGCTAATATCCACAGTCAAACTTATTTCTGCTCTTTGGGGTTCAACCAATCAGAATGAAGGAAAATAAATAATAACATGTCAAGCAGTACTACAACTACATTCACCTTGAAAAACTGAATTTTCTTTTGAATATTTTGACGAATGATTTTGAGTTCAGTGAAATATGGTAACAGGTGACTCTGAATACTGAACCGTGAATGTATTGATTCTACAGGTCAGCCAGTAATTAGTCCAGAATTAGCAACTGAAACTGAACCAAAGATGATATTCACAGAATAAACGAGCAACAATTTAAGTTTTGTTTCCATGTATGGCCAGGTTGCTTTGGATGGCTTTTTTTTTTTTTGCCTTAAATGCATCTTTGTCTGACTTGTGATTGTTTGTCAGGTTGAGTTTGACCTAAAGTATGCTATTGGTAAAAATCTGCAAAAGTAAATTAGTTCTAGGTCTTCCATGCAGTCAGAACCATCTTTTTCTATTGCATCATTTTTGTGTTGTTATATCATATGATGGCGTTTAATTGGCATCCAGTGTTACAATGAGGCCAAATGATTCATCTGAATTGACAGGAACATGAGAGACGCCACAACAGCGCCAACGAGAGAAAAGCTCATGTAAAGGTGAAGAGGTGCAAGCTATTTATTGTATTTTCATTTAGTACCTCTGTCTGCTGGGTGTAATTAAGCAGCCATTGGCCTCATGATGCCTTAGAGAACTTGTCAAAGAGGAGTGTGAAAGTTAACAAGATGGTAATTTGTAGAGGAGGTGAGGGAATAAGAAAATATGAGAAGAGGGCTCAAGTGGGCCTTATTCTAATATTTTAACCAGTTTAATTGAAGAGAGCAGAGAGCACCAGAGGCACTCGGACTTGTTAATGAGGACAGTGCCGCGTTGATCATTTGAAATGCTCCTATCTGAAGCCGTGCATGGGCTGGTGAATACAATCAACTCATACAAAATGTGTAAATGTTGAATCACCCTTGCAGGAAACCTTGCAAAAATATTAAATACAAATATATTATAAATATTAAAGACAAACATATAAAAAGGTGGCTATATTTTCAAAACATCCATTTTTAAAAATAATTGTTTTTAACAAAATAACCAACGGCACAATGGTTGGTACTGCCAACAATCACTTTAAAATAAACATAACTGAAGCATTTTTAATTTATACTTTACTTTTATGGATTGAACAATGTTTAACTATAAATGTTGAATTATTAATCCATTTCTTTCTGTTTCCCAGGGGCACAAATATAACCTAACACAAAACAGCATTTATTTTAGCCAGTCTTTAAAAATGGAAAGAGTTTAGAAAATTTGAATTCAAGTAGGAACTCCAAACATGGTTATATCCAGAGTCAAACCAATAATTCAAAAGATTTTTAATGTTGAATGTGTTTTTTTTCCTTGATGCATGAATATAATTAACTTGAAGGTCGGATCTATCTATAGTTTGCGGAGTGCGATTTATTTCCATGCAGTGTTACATTTATTTTTCACCAGGATCTTGTATTGATGATGATAGAGGAGTCATCATCAATGATGATTCCTCCAGGACAGCCAGAGATTCTCAATGGGGTTCAGATCTGGGCTGTTTTAGCCGACTGTAAAAGTGACGCCTCATGCTTCCTGAAACACAGTTCAAGTCTGATGAATCCTAGTCTGATGAATCCTAGCATTGTTTTTGTGGGAAATCCCCGTCATTAGAAAAGAAACAATCCATTGATAGAAAAACTCACTCTTCAGGATATTCAGGTAGTTTGATCTGACCAACTGCAGCAGCCCTGAGGGTTGTAGACACTATAGGTGAATCACTCCATCAGCTTCTCTTCTTACCCCGATTCGCTCCTCACTCTGGAAAAAACCTGGACTCATTCGATCACATGACTTTCTTCCATCGCTCCAAAGTCCAATCTTCATGCTGCCTTGCAAGTTGAAGCCTTTTTCTCCTCTTGGTCTCACTGATTAGTGATTTTCTAACGACTACACAGATATTCAGTCCCAATCCTTTGGGTTCACATTGTGTGAATGGAAATCCTCTTACTTTCACTGTTAAATATAGCTTTGGGCTCTACTATTGTTTTTTCTTCAGTTTGATTTCACTAAAGATGAAGATTTGTTTTTCTTACCACATTTCTTCCTTGAAGACAATGGACTCACACTTTCCGTCCAGATTTTAATAATATATTGAACAATTCTTCACCCAGTTTTAGTAGTTTCAAATATCAGCTTAGATATTTTCTCTGCCTAAAGCCAATGAGCTGACCATTCTTGAATAAAATAACATCTTTTCTGTGACCACAGGATGTCACAGAGAGTTACTCATTGCATAAGTCCCTGTAGTATATTTAGTTAATGTTCTCTTGTAATGTTCTTGTCAATATGCAGACTGTCATAATTGTGATTTATGATTTTGAATTGATTTTTAACTCTAAAGTTTTAAAAAGTGTAAAGTGACAAATATATGGATGCTGAAGTAAAAACAGAACAGCAGCAGAACAAAAGACTGACCCAGAATACAAAGCGTGTGGACAGGTTGGAGGTGTTTGACCAGCCCAAGGCAGGTGGACAGATAAAAGACCATATCCATATTGCATGAAACTTAGACATGCACCACCTTCCTTCCTGCATAGCTCCTGTTACATCCCAGGAATTGTATTGATTTCTCCACAATGCCAGTGTTGTCTGTCTCCCTGACTCTGCTGTGTGTCTCTCTCTTATCTCCTTTCTAGGAAACACCAACAGTGTTTTTGCCCTGGACTACATCAGCGGCTCCCTGACAGTGAACGGCCAGCTGGACAGAGAAAACCCGCTCTACTCAGCAGGATTCACTCTCACTGTCAAGGTGAGCGGCCGAACAAGAGGCAGCTGAGGAGGGGGGGGTCAGAGCCTGGAGAGCAGATCGAAACTCCTTCACAAGAGGATCAAGAGCTTTTGATATGTTAGTGTAATAAATCAATGCAGCGTCTGGACATGATACAGTCTCAGAGGACTCACCAGCTGGCACCCCACCCTGGATCACTGTGTGCTTTGTGATGTGACAGCCTGCCCTGGATTTACAATATGACCACAATCAATGTGCCTCTAAATAATCACTCTAACAGGTGGTTCTATATACTCTCTGGCAACTTTGTTTATGCAAACTGCAAATCAGCATGGCAGCTACACAATACCTTTATTCATCCAGACATGTTAAAGGGGCAGTGTTAGGTATTGTCTAGACACATAGAGCCATTTTATATCACAATCAAGTAACAATGGTACCTCAGTTGTTATAAAAAACACTACATATATATCAAATATAACTTAAAAGAATCTTTGAATTAACACCTTGGAATTGGGCCTCTGTCTCTTTAGAAACTTCTGCTTTTTCTGAAACTCCGCCTTCAGGAAGTCAAAACAACATGGCTCCTATATTAACTATGTAGCTCCTATAATGAGCTCAGTAGATGTGCATTTCTGTTAGGTGTTTGCTAATTGCTGCTGAAGGAGCAGCAATATTAGGGGTGGGTGCTCCGAGGAGGAGGAGCTGCGTCTTGAAGGCGGTGCTAGGTTCACCCAGGCGTTTGCACAGCTTTATGGTTGCCATGGAGATTAAAGGATCTTTCAAACGTGCATGAAAGAATCAAAGCAACACTCCAGGTATGTTTTTGATGATGATGAAGCTCAAAAATGTTGATTTTACATAATACTGGTCCTCTAATGTTCACTTGCTGGAGCTCAAACAAAGTGCTAAAATGAGAAAGAAAAGAGATTCAATGACTTTGAACAAAACATGGTCATTCAAAGTCAGATTTAGTAAAAGCTCCTAGTTTGATGCATTTAATGAATCAGGTAAATATTTTGTAAACATTTAATTTGCCAATTATAGATCAGAGCTGATCAAGTAGAAACTGGAAGGTCCTAATCTCTGGCTGATTGATTTGTGTGTCTATTTAAGGCATTAATTCATCCCTATGTACTAAGTACAAGCCAAGAAAATAAGAGCATCTTACAGCTTCACTGTTATGTACTTATTTAGAGTTTATAAAAAGATGATTTAGATAGTTTGCTCTAAGGTTTAATACAAAGAAGGCTGGGCTGGTACATACCAGCTTCAGTCTGTCTTTTTAATTAAAATCAATAATTACAAACAAGAAAGTAGCCAGTGTAAACATTGTGAAAAAGAGAAAATGTCGTCCAAAAAGGTATTTATAAGATATGGATTTTTTTCCTTCTAAATTTTCTCTGCTTCCCTCTGCTTCTGCTTTCTTACATGCTGTTGGTATTGATTATGCTGTGCCATAGTAATACAACTAATTTCTCAACTTCAGGCAGCTTAGATAGCAGAGAACAGGCAGAGGTGAAGGTCAAACGATTCAGGAGAGTTGGAGGCTAAGCTACTTTGATTACCCAGAGATGAGCATGCTGCTGGTGCCCACTCTGCTACTTACTGTGACCTTTCTTTATCAATAAAAGACAACACTTTACACCGATTTTCCAGGATTTTCCTTTTTTTATTTTTTGGAGACTTTACATGACCAATACTCAAGCAGCCAGAAACGGGGATTTGTGTTTGCGTCCTGTCAGAGGGACTCTTTCCCTCTTCAATCAGACTAAATGTGCTCTTCTGGCCTCAGTTTGAGGCAATTTCTATGATTGCTTGGAGGTCACCTGTTCACCTTTTGATCCAATAAATAAACAGCTGTAAATATCTTGTGAGATTGCGTGCTGACCGCCCTTATATAGAATGACATTTGAAGTCCAATCAGCTTTCTTTTATACCTTTTTCTGTTTTTCTTTTTTGCCACTCTTTTGTTGCTCTCTGTAAGGCCACAGAGTTGAAGGATGATCGCAGTCCGTCAGACGCGACAGTGATGACCACCTTCACCATCCTGTTAATTGACAAGAATGACAACGCCCCAAAGTTCAACAGCTCCGAATACCGGGTTCGCATCACTGAACTGGCCCAAGTGGGTTTTGCTCTGCCGCTCTTCATCCAGGTGGAAGATAAAGACGAGGTGAGCAAATCACTTCCTACAGCATCATGACATGTTTAGGTACTCTGTTAGTCTAGTCAAATGTCTCATGCATGAAAATTTAAACGAGGGAATTATTTTGTTGAAAAGTCTAATTAAGTGCCTGCAGACACAAAGACAAGACAAAAAACTGTAGAGAAATAATTTTTGCTTTTTGTTATACTGAAACAGATGACTACTTTCATAAATCAGACAAACTTTTTCATGTCAGTCTGTAGAAACAATTCAAATGGCTCCTCAACATCTTAACTGTTTCAAAATCTATTTATCTAATTTAAGTATAATTTAACCAAAGTTAAATTCTAATTATAACTGCAGGAAATTATTATTGTTATTGTTAGCTTATGTGTTTGTTTTTCCTCCCAACCTGCTCTGAGAAAGAGGGCTGGGAAGAAAAGGGTAATAGTTTGCAAACATCCTGTATAATGCAAACTATATGGATGTTTTTTCTGTATATAAAGTGTTTTAAAAAATGAGCATGACCTGAATAAATACAAGAGTTACTTTCTAAATTCTATGTGGAAAAACCTAACCAAACCAAAGTTGCCTTATGTAAAAAGTAATTGCTCCTAAGCCTTATTACTGGTAGTGCCAGGCTTGGCAACAAAAGCCAACTTGCATAGTGAGTGACGTTAAGGATTTATATTAACTGGCAAGAAGTCTCTTACATTGATATGTTGGATTTTTGTCCTAATTTTCTTTACAGAATTTTCTTGTAAATTGTGTAATCTTGCCTAATCTTCTGAAATAGATAAGGGCAGCTGAGCTCGTTAAACCCATTAGCTTGACTTACAACAAATAATTCAAAAAAATGTTTCCTTTAACTTCATTATACACTCGTGTTTTGACCTATGGTGAGTTCCACTCACCTTAAAATAACAGACCATTGTGCTTTTCATCCAATACTATGACTCTGAAAAGGAATGATACATTTTTTATGTACTGTAAAGCAAAACACGGGTAATAATATAACCAAGCTCTATTACTTACTAAAATATTTTTCTATCATGTCTTTAAAAACGATATCTGCTCTTCAAAATGGCATACCATGTGATCTATTAATATGCAAAGCAGCCCAGCTTCATCCCACTGCTGCCTGTCGGAAGCCTGCGCTCTCTCTTTGCTGTTTCCTCTTTCAGAAGAGTAAATACACACAACTCAACAGAAGAATAACTTATTGGACTAATATTGTGCAAATATCTTAGTACACTTGAAAAAAGACTAAACTAATTTACAAGTAACTTTTCAGAAATATATAAAAGCTTGTTGTAAGCCAATAATTCCTTAATATAAATTTAAAAAGTACTATTTCCTAATACAGAATCTCTTAGTAGAAAGAGATTCACCTTCCTGTTAGTAGGTGAACAGGAAGGTTCTATAGAACAAAAGATGAACCCGGTATTTCCAACAGGTTTTCTCCCAGTATTACTCTGTATGTCACTGCATCCATCTTTCTCAGATCATGATCCTGCCACCACCATGTCTCACAATGGGTGGTGTGTTCGCTCTCCTTCATAAAAAGAGTTCTTCATGTTGATCAAAAAGCTTAAAGTTACACACTGTTGAGTAGGGCTTATTTACTCTGAGTTCTTCTACATTTTTGCTCATTTTAAAAGTTCAACAAAGAAAAACATCTTTAAATATTTATTTAAGTAGTTGCTAGTTAGCATTATCATTGTGATCTAACATCATCAGTATATGCAGTAACCTTTAGACACTAATTTGTACAGAGAAAACTGTTTTCACGTCTGCTTTGCTACTCGGTCTCCCTCTTTTCCTGCTCCTGTCACACATACACATGCTCGCTCACACCAGCGCATTGGACTCAACTACAATTTAATTTGCTCTGGAAGAGATGGGATAGAGCATCAAATTATACCTAACGAGGAAAATCAATCACCACGGGTGGAGATAAGCCGAAAGCTAGTCAACTCTGATTGATTCAGGCACAGCAGCTGCCAGGGTGGAATTTGACAGATAACTGCAAGTCAAGTGGATAGAGAAATAGGTGGAGACACGTGGAGAGCAGAGGAGAGAAGAAGGGAGGACAAGAAAAACTGAGATGATTGAACAGAAAGTCACCTGCAACAGGGGAAAGTTAGAAGTCTGAATTATTGGTGAAATAAGGTGAAAGAGGGAGAAAAAAGAAGAGAAAACGCGAGAAGGAAAGATAGTGGAAGTATTTAGAGCCAGGTCTGTTTATCCATTCAAATGAAGTTGTGTTTCTGTCTGTGTGGCTCTATCAAGCAGAGACAAGAATACAGGAAGTGCGGCTGCATGTAGGGCTGGTGATGATCAAGGCGTTTTGCATGTGATAAGAAGCAGCTCTGTAGATTTGCATATATTCTACACAAACCATGGTGATACTCAACTCTTTCCCAGGCTTTAGGCAAACTTGTCAGTAATAGAGGTGCTGAAAATATATATATTTTATAGGGAATCACAATTTCTAGTCATGGGAAATCTGAATCGATTAAAATGCTGAAAAAAATCCATTTAAATTTTGGTTGTATGTCTATGCTGCTCCTATTTGCATATCATGTGTCCACTCAGCCACTGTATGTATTTTGAATAATTATTTATTTTTTTTATTTTATTTTACAACAAGCCAGGCAGCTAAGCTAACCTAATGCTGGCAATTTAAGTTGCAGAATTTTATTCACCAACCTATTTTTGTTTCAATATAAACTGATGGAATTTGATACAGTATGGAACATAATTTGAACTATTTGTAGATTGTTTGAATAAAAAATTTGTGTCTGAATCAAAAATCAGAATCTTATAGAATCACTTGACCCTGAAAAATTAACATCTCTGGTCAACTGGCATGTTGAAACAGTTCAGGATGATTTATTCATAAAAAATGCAATTAATACCTTTGCAAGGAAATTGATGGATGTTTCTAACTTTTAAAATGTTTTAATTAGTTCTGTAAACTAGTAGTTAATAATACTTGCTTTGATGTAAACATTTTTAAACAACCATCTGAATTGTAATCAGAGGACATAATGATATAGGTCATTTGGCAGTTGCCCAGAGTGGCATCATAAAGGAGGGAACACAAGCACCAGATAAAATGACATGTCAGTTGTGCTTTGATTGAGTTTCCTGTTGGTTTACAGGCATTTGCAGTCAGTGGTACCTGTGTGTGTTCAGTAGGGGTCGCTTGCTTGCTGCTGAGGATAGAGACATGTTTTTTAGCGGAACTGCACTGCAATTTATCCATTTCAGAATCTCATTTTCTTATTTTAATTGGTTGGGGGGCAGCAGGAGGAGAGGCTTGCCCAGGGCACCGTTCATGTGATAACTGCCACTGATTATAACCACAAACTGGAATGTGTTTTATGTGACAATCCTGCACAAAATAATGCATAATTGTAAAATAGAAGGAAAACGGATGTATGGTTTTTAATATTTTTCACCCATACATACCTGAAAGGTGAATCATACTTTTGTGTTCAGGTCCTCTGTGTAAATACTGGGCTGAACCACATTTGACTGACATTATGACTAATATGTCTGTTGGGGTTTGTTCCTATCAGCTTTGCTCATGTAGATAGGGAATCTGTGAACATCAACATTCAGGTTCTAAGCTGCTTGCATGTCTGGACTTTAACTGCACCATTAACACATAAACATGCTTTGATCTAAAGCAGTGTTGTTCAGTCTGTCGTCAAAAGCTTTGTCCTGCAAAGTTTAGATTTGACCCTGAATTGTTCATTATTAGACTTCTGTTGAACTTAATAATATAATAAGGAGGTACTATGTGGATTTTAATCCACTCTATATGGAAACTCAAAACACTGAGGTCGCCAGTGACTGCAGACCTGAGTTGGTCTCCCTGTTGTAAACCATCCCATTGTTTGTTTAGGCTTGTTGTCCTGCTGGAAACCAAACCCCAATTTCCACTGAGAAACCAACACTAGGAAATAGCAGATCCATGATCAGAAATGTGGCATTAGAGATTCCAGCCACAGTAGTCAAATCAATGGCAGGTGACAGAAAGAGCAACATTAAATCCTACCTGAAGCTACTGACTAAGACCCAAAACACGCTGAATCCATTTTAGCATCTGATCCAACGTAAAATCTGGTCAGATGATGTAGAAAGCAATTAGAATAGGTTAAAGTTAATGCAGATTGCTCGCAATTCCCTGCAACTGCATTTCCAACAGTCAGACCAAAGTAAACTGAGATCCATTTTGTTCAGAGCTACTCAGCAATTTGACAGTAATGTTACGAGTGAGACAGAAAGTGAGCCAAAGTGGAAAGGTAAAACACATCTGCTTTGGGGCAAAATACAAACTTGCAGAAAGAAAGTAGAGTACTCACCCATGATAGAACCTCAGGAGTACAGAAAGAAATGAAAAGAGAAACAACGATTTTTGTTCGACCAGCTTTCAGTTCACCGCCGGCTGGATCGGCTTGTGTTTACACTGGCAGGATTTCAGGTACATAGTCCCGCTCTCACGACTCCAGCAGTCCATAGAGGGACTGTCGTATTGAAAACCTGGTCAGAGCATGAAAAGTTGGATTTAAGCTGCATGTTTTAGACCTAAGGATAAGAGTCAATACAGTAGGAACGTTACATCAATCGGAGGTGACTAAAGTTAGTACTGCTTATGTGTGTAAGTTAACCAAAATTACATTAGACTTTTTCTTTGGTCCTCAGCCTGATCTGACCAGGGATGACATGTTAAGACACATGCTGTCATTTACCTGCTGGTTGTCAAGGTGATGTCCTGAAAACGATGTGATCTGCATTGACCTCTTCTTGGTTTGTGGCAAACTGTAAATAGGAACTTGCATGTTTTTCTGCAGCAGTGGCTTTGTCATTGCATCTCTTCCATTAATGTCATATTTGTGGATTGCTTTGCTTTGCTTTGTTCTGTCTGGAGAGTCTTCCATGTTAGCTGTGGATCTCTGCAGCTCTTCCAGAGTTACCAACGGCCTGTTGGCTAGTGGCAAAACACTTAGTGGTATAGATTTAAAACTTAAAACCTGTCTGCTTACTGTTAATTGTTCATAAGGAACTAAAACAATGTGATTTTTATTTTCTAACACATTTAGTTCCTGCTACTGACTTTAAACCTCCATGTAATTCTCAACACAGTCGTTCACAACTCGGTACACCTGTGCTGTAATCTCACTTTTTCGAAGTGTGAGGAAATATAGAGAGACATTTAATTTCTCTCTGTCTCACATTGTTACTTCTCGCTCCCTGTATGATCCTTTCTGCTCGGCTGGCATCTTTAAAACTTTTCCTGCCAGAACTTGTCATTGAACTTTGTGGCAGTCATGTCTGACAGGATGCTTTTATTGGAGGCTTCTAGAGGCAGTAGCAAATGGACGGGCAATTACGTTTATGGGCAGTTTGAGGTGACATCCCTGCATATTGGATGGTCTTTTAAATAGGAGCCATCAGCTACAATGGTTCTCCCAGAGCTGAAAACAAAAACAAGGGGGCTATTTGAACTGTCAGCATAATGCCAACCGACCACTCCACTCGTCTCCCTCCGTTCGCCACAATGACTGTGTGATTGGCTGCCCTGCAGCTTTATATATCAAACACAGGAGCGCTTTGGCGAAGGTTTCTTACCTGAAGACAGCCAGAGCTATTTCAGTGCTGTGATGTCACTCCCCAAATTGGTTTAGATTCCCTTGTGATGCTTTCATTCTGTAAAAGTTCTGCTGCAAGGAGACTTAAGAGAAAGATGATTTTCTGTTTTGAGTTTCATGTAAACTGATCAGACAATTCTAAGCTTGTTCTAAACAGCAGCCCACTACTTCATCACATAGTAATTCTAACAGACTTCCCAGTTCAGATAATCTGCATATCATAAACATTGTGTTGGCAACTTGCACTGTGTCAGCTGGAAACAGAAAAGCAGGAAAATGTATCTGTATTGAGGCAGATAGTCATGGTTGTCATCTATGTTCACATCAAGCTTTTTTTCTGCTCATAAGTCATAAAATACAATGATTACAGCTCACTGTTTTAACAGCCTTTGCCTGCTTGGTGATCATTCACTCAGCCTTAATTCAAACACATTTGTGGATAAGTTTTTTGGGGTTTATTATACACTGCATCTAAAAATGAGTGAGAATGAATAGCCCTGGTAATATACTTAAGATATACAAGAGAAAAAATATAAAGTCTGAACAATAACTTTTAGCTGCAGATAGTTTTATATGTTTATTTATTATGCATTCCTACATTTTTTCTTTCTTTTTATGCAGCAGATATATATATATAGTGTAATAGCAAATAAACATATGCAAGCTGGATGTGGAGTCCCCTGCCATTGGTGCAGAATTAATTCAGACAATAAATGCATGCATTGATTGTACGTAAGGAAATGACTACAGAAAATAGCTGCTCTACTAAAACATGCTCATAACTACAGTTGGAACAATAATTAAAAAGGTTTAAACAAGTGAAAGTGTCAGAAACAAGGATGGATAATGATACAGGTTTTCATTTTGTTACCCCTCACAGTAAGAATGACGGTAATGGAGGTAGAATAAGGGGGGATCCCAGAAATACGACATTTCAGTCCCACGAATCTAAACATGGAGTTTGCTGAACTCCTCTGGGACTCCATGCAACTGTTTGCTTTTGACTGATGCAACTAAGACTGAGCTTTTTAGCAGCAACCAAAGGATGAATATGTGGGAGAAACCAGTTTAATCATGGAGGAGGATCTGTGATTATGTTGTCCTGGAAGGCCTGTCAGAGTACAGGGCATCATTAACTGTCAGGATATTATACAAAATGAATGCTCTTTAATGACCTTTTCTCTCTGCATACTAAAGTAACACAAAAATCCAATAGACTGGGCTAAAAAGAGGAAGTCTACCTACCTATCATGATATCAATCTTTTCGGTGAAGAAATGGCAATTGTTGCAGCCTTGCACTGCAGTTGGACAACATCACTAGATGATCATTAATCAGATCCTCCACTAAACATCCAGTCCTACAATCTCTTGGTTCAGTGGGTACACAGGATTTCATCTAAAATGTCTCAAAGGGGAATTTTGCTCTCAATAAATGTAGGATTAGTTGTTAGCTTACAGTTTTTCAGTGTAAGAATATTCAAAAGACTCATTTTAGAGGTTTTTTTTAGATACTCATCAGACTTTGACTTTCAGATCTCCTTTTTTATTTGTGTTTGAATTTTGAAATGTCCTTCCTATCCTGTCTGCTGGCAGGGGGTGAACAGTATGTTCCAGGTGTTTCTGACTGGAAACAATTCGGGGTACTTCACCATCTCCCCCACGGCGGTGCAGGGGCGTGCCGACATCCGTGTCAGGGTTGCCCTGCCACTGGACTATGAACATATTCGGAGCTTCAGCTTCTCAGTGAGTTTTCCTTCTTCTTTTGGGTCCTTTTGCAAAATGTCTTACTACGTTTTTTCACGGAAAGTATTTATGGTTGTGGGACTCCAGTTGAGACAACTACATTGCAGCATAATAATGGAAATTCTTGTTAATATGCGAAGAATGATGATAGAGGAACAATTTAAAAACTCATCAGATCTCAATGGGGAAAAAGCTCATTTTGGATAACTATACTTATATTGTCTTGGTGATGTGTTAGGAACTAAAGGTTGCAGCATCATTGAATTACTTTGTTTATTTGGCTCCCCGTTAGCTGTTAGTAAACTACATCCAAAGACATCATACAAACTGTACGTTTTTAGTAAATTTTAGATATTTGCTATTTTTTCTTGACTTTGATAATTAACGGTGATATCAAATATATATGTCAGGCCTTCAAACTAGACACATCATTAGACATCAGTGGTAATTGATGTCTAATGATGTGCTAAATGTGCTAACTGAGAAGATTTTTACATTTTTCAGGGGATTTAACATTTAAAGGCTAAAAGGTCATTTTTCTCAACCCTCCACACACCCGTGGGAAACCCCGTCTCTTTGAAACTTAGGCTTAGGGCTAACTGTGAAGGGCAGGCGGGGCGTTGGGGTTCAGGCTTAACGTGTTTGAATGTCATCTGAAGATTCACTGTTACATCAGCATGTCTTTCTGTTCTTTTTGCGTTCTGTTTACTTTTCCTCGCTGTGTTTCATCAGCTGTATGCCAACGAGTCCGTGTCGGATCACGTGGGATTTGCACGCGTCTTTATTGAACTGATCAATGAAAACGACAACCGCCCCATCTTCAGCAGACCTCTGTACAACATCAGCCTTCCAGAAAACACACCACCTGGTACCTCACTGCTGCAAGTCCTGGTTAGTTCTCACACTGATTACACACTCTGGTTGCTATAAAAAACTCACTGGGTGGAGTTTAGTCATGACTTTTACACTGCTTGTTTCGTTAGGAGTAAAAGTCTTCCAGTTATCTTCCACTTCTGACTGGGTCCCTTTGAGACTTCGGCGTATGTAGAATTATTTATGGTGACTGAAGCAAAGCTGCCTCAGATGAAAGTACTGGGCTGTGGTTAGCTTAATGGCATTCATTGCAGTCATTTAAGAAAAATCCATTGTAGTGTTTTCTCCAGTCAGCTTGTGCGGCGGGAGCATTGTTTTGGCAGGATAAAGGATTCTGGTGATTACCCTGAAACTGCTGCTTATAGCTGCAAATTGAATCCTTGTGTTGTACATTTAAACTTGTTTGCCGTTTACAAAAATGAAGCCCATAACAGCACTTCAGAAATAACACTTCAAATTGGATTTCTATTTGCCTTAAAATTAGCTTTTTACACTGAGCTAACATTGCAGATGTAAATAAAATGATAAACAGCTGTGTTTATTCCCTGCAGGCCTTATTTATTTGGCTTTCCTTTTGCCAGGTGAAGTGATCTTTAAACCATTCCTTCAGTTTCCATTCACAGCAGCAGCAGCTGCAGCAGCTGCAGCCATGTTTTAACTGTATCGGAAAATATCTCCAAGAATCTCCCCATAACTCTACATTATTATTCATTACCAGTCACTTCTGTGACAATCCACAATTCACTAGATACAAGTGCCAGAAAACATGGTGTGAAAATCAATAGTGTTTATAGACTGGGCGCTCATGAAATGGAGATTGGATGGCCTAATACCCGATACGTCTTGCTGATGTTGGCCCCATGCCGGAGCGTGTGGCCCGCCTTTGAATCCTGATTGCTGGCAGCCGAGCGCAAGCAGACTGTAAACAGAATGAGATGTGACACTTTGTGTGAGATCTGTGCTCTGGCATGAAGTGTGTCACCTCAGGACTGCTGCTGTGGGAGAAAACAAGGCGCGGAAAGGCAAGCTTTTCTGCAAACACGGTTAATGCTTCTGGTTTGATTAAACTTGATTACTGGAATATAGATACAAATACAAGTTTTAGAGCAGTTTTATCACATTGCAGATAAACATTGAACTTGTGTCAGAGATGCGGGAGTCCAGCAATCATAACCTAGTTCGACAACATTTCAAAAGTCTTTCGTCAGTAAAAGGTGTCATCAAGGAGAATACAGCATGAACAGAGGAACAAGGGGTTTTTATTTTCACACACACACATGCATTCACACCCCCCCCTCACATGCATGCACCCACACACACAAAATTTCTGGCAAGAAAAAAGTCTAAGCATCAACTTATTTGTCTTTGAATCAGAGCAATCAGATCTCAGTGCAGTCCAAAGCCTCCTGGCTGCTCTTTGCATCTGTACTTCATTTGAATCTTTAGTCGCTCCAAACCACAAGGTGGAACCTGAAGATGGGATGTGACTGGGACCATGGCCAACCCGTAATTAAACTCACTGATTCCTCCAATGTTCACAGTTCTACAGAATCAATCCAGTTCTAAAATGGTTAATGAGGAAATTATGTTTTATTTTAACATCACAGTTTTTATATAAAATATTATGTATTAATGATGTCAAAATAAATCTATAGGGGTGAAAAATTTAAGACTTTTAAGACTTCTGCAGCATTTTTGAAAACTTGATCCACATATGTTATTAAAACAAAGTCTTGTATTTTGTGTTTCTGGTAAATATCTAGAGTAGAATTAAAGAATCTCCGAATTTCTGCTCTCATTATGGTGACTTTCAGGTCAGGGTGCGTGATATGGACTTAAAGGTTCATCACAATATTTTGTTGTGCTATTATGATAATGGTAACACTATAAGAACTATTTATTACTTCTTTTTTAGATAGCTACATGACTGTTTATACTCCACAAACACAAATACTGCTCTTAAAAATATTCCCATTTGTAATACACTTCTTTATGACACCAGTCACATAAAGAAGTGTATCACTAAGCTGCACACAGTAACTGCATTTAATCATATTTTATAATTTATTGATATTTGTTTATACTCTCATTGAATAAACAATGGAGAAAATGAGAAAACTAACAATCCTGACAATACAGACAGTTTGGGGGGGAAGGGTTTAGACATTATTCATTTTAATTTATCGTTTCAATAATAAATCAAAATTCTTATCATCATAAGACATTTATCATGATAATTGATAAACAATGCAATAAATTCCCTCCCTACTTCTGCTTCTTGTGTCTTTGATGTGTTTTTTTAAGATGAGTATTTCTGGCTGAGATTATTAAATGATGCAAGGTTCAGCCTTCAATAAAAATTGTGGATATTTTTTGTTTCTCTCATTAATAAATGTACTTTTACCTTCTGATTTGATGTTTGGGATGTTTGTGTTCATCTGAATTGTGCTCCAGTCTTTCCAGGCTTTGTTAAAACATAAGCAGATTTTGTTTTTTTTTTTTTATTACAAGTGCATTTACAAAAAAAATCCCAGGTTAACATGAAAGTGTGGCAGAATTAATGTGATCTTGACTGGACATAATGTGTGTATACTGCATGTAAGTGGATTAAACACACAGAACAGTCTGTGTAATCAGCCTGAAGGTCACTGGGTGGTTGAATCCACAGCCATCCGTCTCTGGAGGCCACCTCTTCATTAATTCCTGCACAAAATTAACATTTACTTTTTATTTGCAGTTTTAGGTTTTAGTTATGTTTGCTTACCTTTGTTGGAAATAATTTGTTGACTTACACAGCTGTAATCTATTAACAGTCGGGTGTTTATTCCAGTCCTCGGCTCTGATTAAAAAGAGCTGCCTCGTACATGCTGTGTGTGAACAATGAGGTATTTTATTAATTTCTCACCCAGAATAATGGATTTATCTTGTTTGGATCCCAACCTTTGACCTGAATACCCAATCACATAACACCTACAATAAAAACCCAATTACTCACCAAAACTCTGAGCTTCCAGGAGGGGAAAGTTACAGTAATGAATAACGGACATAAATTATGATTAGTGTCTATCCAAGCTGGAGCAGGGAAGCATCTTCCACTCAGTAATGTATGAGCTTGTAGAAAAAGCATCCATCACTTTGTCTCAGCTCCACACAGTTTGTACAACACACAGCACCGGATGGATAAAAGAAATAATCGGAGTATGATGCGACATCTTCACAACTTTGAGAAGGAATGCTGTGCTGAGTAAATTACGGCTCGGCTTTATGAATATTACAAACACATTTTCTTTATGGGAGTCCCTGTTGGGTATAGAGAGGTAGATGAAATGTCATCCCAGCAGACAGATGGACACTATAATGAGGTGAACGACTGCAATACCTGAAAACCATTAGCAACCTATTAGTGAAGCAGAAAGGCAAGAGCTGAGGCTACACCGTTAATAAGAAATGAAAGGAGGCAAATCTTCTGAAACCAGAGTTCAGGGAGGGACTGAGTGGCCAAGGAAGAAAGAGAGAGGAAAAAATGACTCAGGCAAAAAATGTAATCACAGTAAATATTTATAGTGACAAATAAGGTTTTGTATAACCGCCAGTGGGCAAAGAGAAACGATTTTGTTGTCCAACATTTCATTTGTCACTTCAGCATCAAATTTATAGGTGTAAAAATTTTAACGAGTTCAAATCTATGTAATAGATTCATCAAAATTAATGTTTTTAGTTTTTAAGTTAAGATTTATAAAGAAAGAGATCAATTTAATGCAATTTGTGGAACACAGTTGTAACATAAACGTGTAAAAAGTGAAGTGTTGAGAATACTTTTTGGAATTATTTATGGGATATCAATGTTTATTTCTGAAATAAATTAATTGCTGGAAAGCAGATGAACATCTGTGTACTTTTCTTGTAAAGTCTGAAGTATTTGGAGTTTTTTCAAGTCAGATGTTTTGTTGAAAGGTAATCAGGTTGTGAATAGATCTGAGGTTTCTAGCAGAAATATTCTTTTGGATTTTTAGAAATAAATGTTTTAAAGTATAGTTTAAAATGTTGTTTACATTTCAACACTCTCCACAGAAGTAACTCAGAGTTCCTCCAGTCTTCTCCCACATTAAAACTGTCTCTGGTTTTCCCTCCAGTCAGGAGGTGTTTTCCAGGAGTTGGCTGTGTGGTTGGAATAATGAAATGAATTTTTCTCTGGAGCCGCTGTGGCTGTGAAGACATCCTCGCCACTTTGTTGGAGTCATTGTTAAAAAGTGCTCAGCTCGTATCTCTCGCCGGTTTGCTGTGTCTCTTATCTGGTGGTCTGCAGATAATAGAAACAGGCAGTTCAATCTTGTCACCACACAGCGTTTGCTTTGAGCGCCCCCCACCTGTTGGTTAATGGTTTAGAGAAACAGAGGAGTCTTAAAAGCGCGCTCCCTGTTATCTGATACATGTCCAAAAAACTACAACATGCTGCTGCAGTTAGCATCAGGCAGCTGGTCTGGACCCAACTGGCTGTTCAGATTTAACACTGGTCTCATAGCATTGTGTGTCTGGCATGAACACTAATGAGAATATTTGCACCACTGATTAGTTTGGTCAAAAAGTATTAAATTTATACACTTGAATAAAGGTTTCTACCCTTCATGCTTTTCAACATTTTTCATAGTTTAACAAAATGTCATTTTGTCAGAGCCGATGTAGATTAAAAAGTGGCCACAGAAGAGTGAATGTTTACCAAAAATACCTAACAGATTTATTTATTATTTCTACATTTTTACAAGATGGATAATCTGTGATATGTAAAATTATAAATTTGCAAGAAAAATTTTTACATTTTCTATGAACAAAGGCAAAAATTCACTTTAAAAAAAAAAGTGATATCTTCTGTTGTCGAAGAGTCGTAAGTTTGTGAAATTTTCTAACATTGTAAAGTCAGAAATTTGTAAGAAAGAGGTTTAGAGATTATGCAAGGGAAATTATAAAGTCAGACATCTTGTGAACAAAAGTTTTCGAAGGTGTAAGTAATAATTTTGGGGAATGCACATCTAGACATTTTCCATTGACATTTCTGACTTCAACATTAAAGAATTTCCATGTTTTTTTCCTGTTATTATGTGAAATTAATTTCAGATTTTCTTGGGGGGGGGTTGTCCTACATGGCTAATGTATTTATGTATTTATTTATTACTTTTATATTATTTATATTCTGTCTTGCATATCGACTAATCAAATGTTTGGGTTGGAGAATGGATTATTGGTCTCAGTTCAGTTTAAAAAAATAATAAATTCTGTATCGAGTTCAATACCAACATTGGATCAGATCTTTTAGACTATGAATGCAATGTAAGCATTCATTCAATCTTCAGATTAACCGTAAAGTTTGTTTAAATGATAAAACATTTAGCTGCAGCAGGTGATGTTTTATTTGAGACAAACAGGAAAATCCCTGTTTTAGTAAAACTGTTTTCTGTACCACACTTCTGTAAACCTGGGAGTGGAACCAAAAACATTTGAAGCGCAAATAAGAGCCGCTAAGAAGTTAGTGTGAGCGATAAACTGACAAGCCGTTATCATGGCCTCCACCACTCGGACTGTCAGGAACTGGACATCTTCACTGTGGTTCTGTTTGTTATCCCTGCGGCCGTGTTTAGATGTGCAAAACAGAGACAGAATCTGTTTGCTGTTCTGTGTTTGGACTTCAGGTCATCTGTATTTTGACAGCAAGGTTTGACATCCAGTAATCGGTTTCCTTTTCTGTATTTTTCAAAACTCTTGCAGGAAAAAAAAGAAAACAATTTTAGGATCCAATCAATTCAAATTCAGACTCAAACAGGATAGAGAAGCAGAGCAGCTTTAACCTGCCGCCCAGTCTGAGATGAAGGATAATCTGCAGCTGAACCTTCTCCTCCCTTTAACCTGAGTTTAGACTCTAAGCTGCTGCCTAGAAAACTCAGCCAGTCCTCTGATTTCATCTACAGCTCAGAGTGGAGTTGATTTCTGAATAGTAAACGGTTGGTCTAACCTAAGAACATCACACATCTCTGTTCATGTGAATCCATTTCAGATGTCAGCAAACATACACAGATCCACACACACACACACACACACACCCCGGCATGCAGGCACCCAGTGTTTGCCTGCTGGCTTCACCTCTCTGATGGGAAGAAACACATCATTTAACCAAACTGGTCAGCTGAGAACTAATTTCTCTTTTGTAGTTACTGCCTGAGGACCCCGGGGTTTGCAGAGTTTATATTGGCAATCAACAATAGTGAGACTTTCCATGCGGAACCTTCTTAAAAACTTAGTTTGGTTTTCAACACTGATTTTCTGCTACCTGGTTGCCTTCTTACCTGAAGAATCTCTCCACTCCAGCTCAGGCGCTCTGCTGTTGAGCATCAAAGGAAGAACAAAGAAAGTAGTTATTTGAAAATAAGCGATATTAATTTTTATTAAAATGTGATCCCTGCCTCGGCTGAATACTACAGAGCGCTATTTACAGAAACTAGTCATCACAAATACAGTCGGATTCTGCTAAAATAAATTTATAATTAATGTCAGTACAATGAGCACAAAGTCAAATTCCTCATTTGTGTGCACAATTATGGCCAATAAAGTTGATTTTGATCCCGATCTGCCATTCAGTTTTACACTTTACACTCATCACCTCAGTGTAAGCATGTGATGTGTGTCTTTATGTAGGAATGTTAGTGGAAGACAAATCAACATTGCTGTAAACAGGACAAATGGAAGTGCAAGTTTTGAATTTGAGTCTTTCTTGAAGTTTAAGTTGAAGGGCTCAGGGTTAATGCAAACTAATGCCACTAACAGTAACTACAAAGATCAATCTTAAACATGTTTCATATAGATATGTATATTTCTTCCTGCTTAGCCATCTGTTTCATCCTGTGTGTGCTGGTGACATTCATGGATTATTTCTTGATTAGTGGATTTTTCAGTTGGAGAAAGAAATCTGGTCACTTCTTGTCCTCAATGAGTTAAACTCTGAATTCATTTCCTTCCAGTGCGACTTCTGACTGGCTGTAAAGAGAAAATCATTCAGGGTTGTGCCGTTGGTTAAAGTGAAACTGTGACATTTGTGGTTTCTGCAGGTAGATCTTGGTCAGTATTGAGATAACTGAAGGTTGTCCCTCAGTCTTGAATGCAGCTAGAGAAAGATTTTGTCCCAGCAGTAGAAGTGATGGGAAGTGTTTGTCAGGTTTCTGTCTGTGTTTTTGTCTAATTTCCACAATAATCATCAGTTTATGAATGCAAAGCACTTTTTATCTGTACTGACTGTATTGTCAGTATTTATCAGAGCAAAGGAGGAACATTATCTCACCTCCCTTTCTATCTGAGCTACCATTATCTTTTAGATTCCCATTGTGGCGATCACAAGCACCATTAGGAACCGTCTCCAGCTTTAATATCCATAGTTTTCCTTTTCTCATTAAATTTTACCCTTTCTCTGCACCCCACCTCTTTAACTTTACCATTACCTCAAACTTCCACACTATAAAATTTTTAAGCTGCCATGGTGACTAGGGGCAAACGCATAATACCCTTGTGTCATGGACTCAGGGCCATGGCGTGAAGTGACAGCAAATCCCTGCACATAGCAATCTCAGCCATCCATCTGAATGAAGGCCCTCTGTGTCTGAAGTTGAAAGTCTTTGGCGAGCAGTTGCCAAAGTGACTGGGCCACGCTGTCATGGTGATTGTTTGTTGGGGGGAAGTGAGCGGGTCGGTGAGTGATTGAAGAGGGAGGAGGAGGGAGATGGCTATCATCTTTCTCTCCATTCCAGCTCTCAGTCCGCGTCTGTGTGCTGCTGCATTGAGAGGGGCTGGACTGTAGAGGCAGCAGCGGCTCCAACACTCAACCCAGCTGCTGTCACCGCTTCGATAGCTGTCACATTAACACCCCTGCTGCTATCACTGCAGCACTTATGGACCTGTCAGTCACCTGGGAGCAGAGGAGGAGGGGAGGCATTTAGGGGTAAGGGTGTGCTAAAGGAGATATGTAGAGTAGAGAGGAGACAGTGGAGCTGCAGGCACGCTCTGATGCAGAGGAAAAGGCAAAGTTTACGCAAAGAAAATGGAGGAATAATCAAAAACACTGCATGTAAAAATGTGGGGAACTCTGTTAAATTCAGTGTAGTCTTCAAAAGACTTGATACTAAAACCTCTCGTGCTTATTGTACATTGCAAACATATTTATACAACATGAAGTTTTGTACATTTACATCAAAATAAAAAAGCCAACTTCAACTTATTCACCTGTATTGAAACAATCTAATTTATAATATGTGTCTTTGCTGAACCTTTGGTTTAAAAAACACAATACAAGATTAGAAAAGCAAATGAAAACATAACATAATTAAAAAACATTGCTTACATGGAAAAGTTACTTAGACAACTAGTGCTAAACTGTCAGTTGAAACATTTCTAATCTATCACAACTTTAATGGTTGTTTTTTCACATTCTTATCATCAAGAACCTGAAATGTTGTCATGTTTTTTGATAATTAGCTCAATTTCAGTGAGACAGATAGAACCAGAGAATATTAACTTTCAAAAAGGGGGAGTTTGAGGGGGTGTGGCCAACCACAGCTTATTTACATAAAAGTGACAGATCCCTAAAACAGCTCTTTATGAACAGAACTCAAAATAAGCAGAACTAATGAGGTGGAATCGGATTATCTGGGAATAATTTTTTGCATAAAATATAATGAAAATGTTTGTACAGAACATAGATCTATTCTAACTTTTTTTTTTTATTATTATTATTATTATTATACATTTTGTTTAAAGCAAAAACGTAGAAGGTTCACTTTAATATACTAACATTTAAAATTGTAATCCTCTCTTTATGTGCATGGTCCTGTTGCTGTAAAATTAAAATAAAAGCAAAAAAAGTTGTTAGTGAAAGATAAATATTTTACTTAACCATTCACTGACACAAATTTACGAGAGAAAAAAAGCAAATGCACAGATGTTCCTTAAAACACAAAGCTGTACATCCATACATTCTCTCTCATACTGGAGCTCAGTTCCACAGAGAGCGAGCGATCCACTCCCACTCTGCTGCTCCAGCTCCCAGACTCAGGTCGCTCTCGGTCCGCCTCTGAATCACTGTGACCAGCTCTGTGCTCTGCAGAGGGGACAGCAGACACGTTCAAGTTTGGCCCCTCGACCGACTGCAGAGCCACTGAAGTGAAACTCTATTACCACAGGCTCTCCTGCTGCGATCCATCAGCAGCGTCACTCCGGCCCGCGCGCATGCAGCCTGCACACGGGAATGTTTGTGTTCGCAAAGACAAATTGTGTTAATGTGGCAGAATCCCGAGTGCTGCTCTTTATGCGGTATTTCTCTGTCACCTTTTTCATCTGCAAAACGTATGACAGAAGTTGTTGCTGTTTGCATGGCAGCGGTGGCTTTTGTGGGCAAGAATGTATCACTTTTCCCATCAGACTTAATCCAATCAACACCTCCAGAAAGTGAAGCGAGGCTTTCATGTTTCATGTGTACAGTTGCAGACAGCTGTTGGAGTGAGAAATTTAAGAAAAGAGGCAAAACACAGTCGTGACAGATCGTGTTATGCCACACCAGACTCAAATGTATGCAGAGGAATAGCAGAATCAAAAAAGACAGGAGCATATTCCTTATTCAGCTTTAATTGATGTATCAACGTTACATATTTCTATACTTACCACTGAACATGTGTTAGTTCTTTTAAAAGTCTTTAAGTTGGTGTGTATTAAAAAAATCTGAGGGATCAGGACTTTACAACATGGATCAAAGGAAACCTGAATGGAGCTGTGAAGTTTTCAAAGCAGAAATATATGACTCACCAATTTATTACAGCTTCTTTCATTGAAATATGATGAGCAACATTCTTAAAAATAAATATTGCGTCGCATCTCTCTTCTAATAACACATGACTATTTTATAAGCTAAAAAAACAATAACCTCCATTGTTGCTGAAAATCAAGATCAACATCTTGTGGTGGATCCCGTCGGATTTGTTCCTTTTGGGATGTGACATTATGACATTTCCAGCAGCAGACAGCAAAGCGCTGCAGGCGGATCAGTCACACAAACACTTTCTGATTATAAAGTCCGGATGTTATGGAGAATTAGGTTTTGTTTCAAAACTTTCCAGGCTCTTTCCAGGGAAAAAGGAAATAAAGTATTGACAACTGTTGTATTTCCAGACATTTTCTCTCAACAATCAACAGAAATGTCTGTCTGCATTTCTGTCCATTTGATATACTGTCTGTCTGTCCATCCATCATTCCTTTCTTCTGTCCTTCCTGTATGTCTGTAGTTTTTCTGGTTTCTTTATTTGCACTTCAAACACTTATTAAAACAGATAGAGAACCCTGGAAGTTTAGGTCTAGTTTTTTTATTTTGTATAAAAATTTAAGGAAAAACATAAAGGAGTTGTGATTATCCTGCAACCATTTCTGTGTTGCCTCTGAAGCCTCCTCCTACCTAAACGAAGACTTCTGAACCCGTTGGTGGGAACATCTTGGAGGGAACTTCTTGTCCTCGGTAGACCAAACCCAGCACCCACTTTTCAGTTAACTGAAACTTGGAGTAATTTAAACTCTGAACACATGTCCTGTTTTTTTTTTTTTCTCACTTCAGATTAGCTCCTGACCAAAGAACTCTACTGTGGCTTGGTGCAGTTGATGTATTGCTTCCTTCTTGCAGCTCCAGGTTTCATTTCTAGACACAGCAGTTCACGTTGCCGGCTGAAAATGGATTTTCCAACTTGTTATTGTGTCTGTCTCGCTGTTCCGATCATGTTGACGTGAAATGTTAAGTGTTTTTTTTTTTTTTCGTTAAACGTGGTCTGTCCTCAATGCACTGAGATTTTCTCAGCTTTATGATGATCAGTGTTAAGATGTGATCAATTACTTTTGCTCATAAACCTCAGGTAGAGGCTTCTTTTATACCAAGAACTCTTTAGCTTTTCTTTGCGTCATTTCTGGTGTTTTTGACTTAAAATAATTAATTTCCAGATTTTTTTAATTTGCTGAAAAAATCAAAAAAAATAATTGTTGGCCAGAAACTCATATGAACATTAAAATTAAAAACAGAAGTACTGACCTAACCGTGTCTTTCCTCATCTTTTCCTTCCAGGCCACAGATGGAGACGACGGCCCTTTTGGAATTGTCCGTTACTATTTCAGCGACGAGCCAGACCAGTGAGATTAAACACACACATCTGAAATACTTTACAAAAACATACAGCTATAAAATCTGCTCATTAATTATGGGCCTGGTTAACAAATAAACAACGCTGTTTTTGGCAAACCACTCTTAGAAGCAGCTTCGCTTCAGAATTGATTGGTGATTATTTTTACATCTGTGCTCTTTAAGTCCAGAGGAACATTTAATTTCTCACAGAGGAACTATAAATGATCAAAATGTTTTATTTTTCTTTAATCAATGAAAAAAAAAATTTGACATGTGGGACAAATTTAGTGCTAGTTTTGTATCTTTCATAAGGTCATAAAAACGTTTTTGTCCTTTTAACCAGATATATATATCTATATCTATATATAGATATAGATATATAAGTAAAGAGGATGTTGTCTAATCTCAGCTGTTTGTGGTCCTGCAGGTTTTCGGTGGATCAAGAAACAGGCTGGGTCATTCTGCAGGCCAGCCTGGACTATGAGTTAATGCGGCGTTTCACTCTGACCGTGCTGGCGAGGGACGGCGGCGGGGAGGAAACCACCGGAAGGATCCGTGTCAACGTGCTGGACATCAACGACAACACGCCGCTCTTCCAGAAGGAGGCGTACGTGGGCTCACTGCGAGAGAACGAGCAGGCGGTGCAGTTGGTGGCGCGGATCAGGGTGAGGTGTCGTTAACAGGCATGCAAACTAATCACATGCTGGTTTATATAATAAAATACGAGTTGGTCTTAAACGTTGTTTGTCCAAAGGAACATCCAATTACTATTCTCTTTATAGCAGCTCTAAAGTGCTTCATAAACACACACCTGTGAGCATTGGTGGTTTCAGATATTAACCCTTTACGCCAAAACCAACATTTATGAAGGTATAAAAATGCTGTTTAGATGTTTTATCTGACCTATTCCAACCTGAAATGCTACTCAGTCAAATGGACCTCAACATGTTTCCTATTTTTTTTAGTTTTAGAACTTTGGAAAGAATTCACAAATTGTTGTTTCTGCACTGCATTCATGCAGCAAATTTCACATCAAAGCGTCCAGCAGAAGAAAACATTTTGCACTTATTTAGGCATCAGGCCTCAGTTGTCCTCTCATCAGCAACAAACAGACAGTGATTAAAGAGAGAAATAGCTTTTTTAATTATCATTTTAAGCAACAGGGAATTCCAGTTATTCTTTATGAAACTTTGGGGAGGAGGATTAATGTCAGAATTGTTAAATCAGTAAGTAATACTTTAAAAATGGCGTAATGATGCTTTGTGCTATCTCATTAATTCAGAAATGAAAAAAAAACTTTAACTGGCATCAAAATATACCAGATGGTAAAAATATTACATTTCATTCAATAAACCTCCTGAACTTGTAATTGTGTGTGAAAATGAAACTATTGTTTGCATTTACACTCAGCCACTTCATTAAAATTGCCTTTTATTTCAGTAGCATAGAAAGACTTGAAGCAATAGAGAAATATGCAGGCATTGCCTACCTGCACATTGACTCAGCAGCTGTGCAGGATTTCTGTGATACATGCATGTTACAACACAACTATAGCAGTAATAACCCAATGATAACATTATGTCACACATGATATTGAGTCACTCACCATGACATGTTGAATGCTTGAAACTGAAAGTGAAACTGACAACTTTACCTACTTTTTATCTCTTTGATCAGCATCTAATTTACCCTCCATTGTCTCCATCTCACTCCCTATACCTGCATGTAAAGAACTTGTTAGTTTGACATATGGTTTTTTACTTCATTTTAACTTTAAAAATTATTTAATTCAAACTCAAATTTAGACGATTTAAGAAAAATATTTACAATGATATCAGATAGACATTATGAGAAGAGTTTATTCAAAGAGAAGATGAATTCTACCTTCTTTGATATTCTTGTGCTGTTTTTTTGTTGTTGTTTTTTTAACGAAGCCAGGAGTGTAAGAGGTTGTTCTCTTGTTCTTCTTCTGCTCCATACTTACAGACTGTTCTCTGCAGGTGGTATTTTTTCCCCTTAGATCTGCATACGGTTAATATGTGTGATCTTTCAAAATGTAAAACTATGTGTTTCATTCACATAACAATAGTTAAAATTGGTAAACTTTTTATTAATTGTATGCAGAATGCCCCATTAAAAGAGAATCGTATGTGTTTGTGCAGTGTCACCAGAAAGTAACTTATAGTGTTATATTTTCAGTTTTATTTTATTGTAAATCCATTTTTGTAACTTGTTAAGGGTTTGCAGATGTGAATTAGCTTCTTCTGGAACAATTCATGAAATGGTGACATTTATGTTTCAGCTGTACAATGTCCCTTTTTAAATCAAGTTTATTAATATTATTATCAGCACAGAAAGATGCTCTTAGCTAAGTGATGATACTTTTGTAGAAAATCTCCTTTTCCATCTTCTACCCATCAGTCAGTAGAACTTAAAATAAAATAACTACAATGATGCATCATATTCACATGCCAACATGTTTGAACGGATCCAAAAAATTGATTCTTCTTTTTCAGTTCTTGTTGTCACTACCATCTGTTTTCCCGGTTTCACTGTAAAACCTGCACCACTGTGTTAATGTGCATTGTGTTTCAAAAAGAAAAAACCAGTTAGCTTCAGTGTGTTGGCCATCAGTCAATGCCACACAAAAGGCAGAGCTACACAGGCACAATTGTAACTAATGGCTCAGCGTTTGCTTTGATTGCACCCAGCAGAGAAAAACATCCCTTGAGGCTTGCTCGGCTGTACGGCACACCGTGTGAACTGGTCTCAACGCTTGGCTCACTGTGTTTGATTATTCTGAACGCTGCTGATATTAATACGTCGCCCAAGAGAAAAACAGAAGTCAGACACACAATTGTGTGTGTCAGCGGTTTGCCAGCGAACTTAGATTCTTTACACACAAGTGTTCGCACACCGCTCTGGGAAGACAAAGCAAAGAGAGGATTTCCTGCTCTGTGCTTCTTGCCTCAGAGGTTTTTGCCTCCTACTGCAGAGGTTCTGCTTTTATTCATTTTCCCTATACTTATTCCTTTTCCCCTCATCTTTTGATTTGCTGCCCCCGACTCGTTTTACCTTTGAGTGGGAAACAACTGTCTAGTGTGGAAGTGTTTGTTGAAAATTGATTTAGAAGGACAGCCTGGAAAGGAAAGCCACTGCTTAAGAAGTTGTGGGGGAAGAAAGGTATTGCTTACTCAACATTTTGGCATTAAATGAAAGCATAGAGATATGTCTGTTGTGCAGAGATACAAATGAGTGTTTCTGACAACCTGTCCAGCTTCTAATGATGCCAGTGAGGCCCAGTAGACTCTCCTCACAGCCGGAGGACTCATTTTAAAGTTCCTGCCAAATCAACAATAATGAGCCGGTGTCATCATCGCGGTGAAAGCTGCTGCGGATTAGTCCTTCAACAAATGGTTTCATCTTTCCTCTGCCTGCTTGGCTTGTCGTGGCTCAGTTGGTGTTCATCCAACACTGACGTCTGCAACACTAATAGCCAGAATCAGCTTTCATCCATCCAATAACATGCCACCATTGACTGACAGCTTCCTGGCTGCAGACTCATGCTCAGACCTAAATACTTCATATAGTTCAAACATTTAAATTGAAAGATGAGCATTGTGTACTGCAACATCTGCTGTGCTACAGCTTGTTTTTTATGTCTTACTTTTAAAACTTCAACTAAGACATTATGTTATAAGTACCACTCCCCCCTAACATCTGCCCACTTACAGGCTACTGATGAGGATTCTCCTCCCAACAACTTCCTGACGTACACCATCATTTCAGCTTCAGTTTTCCCTCAATACTTCAGCATCATCATGGTGGAAGGCTATGCAGGTACTTTTACTCTTATCTCTACAAACTTTTCTTTGGTTCAACCTCAATATACATTTTTTTAGTCAAAGAATTTCTACATTTTTGATTTTCTTTTAAAATTGTACAATAAAAGAGAAGCGATTCCTTAGAGCACCTCTAAAGTAGTTCAGACTGTCTGAAAGCAGCAGGGGTGTACTCAGTTTCTCACATCTTAGTTTAATTAACAATGGAAACAAAAATGAACCTTATCCTCTCCTGCTCTTTCTGCCCCAGTTATAAGCGTGACCAGGCCTCTCGACTATGAGATGGTTCCCAAGGGGTTGATCTATTTGACAGTGATGGCCAAAGATGGAGGAAATCCGCCACTTAACAGCACCGTTCCGGTCACAGTGGAGGTTATAGTAAGTCCAACCTTGTCAGTGAATTAAATAAAGCTGCATTCCATCAATGTAAGTTACCAGTTGATATTTGTTTAAAAATATTAGGGGGATACATGCACAGCGAATCCCTGGTATTTAGGCACCACAACTACCAGAGAATAGTTAAATTCTGCGAATATTTGAGACCCTCCAGATATTCTTATCACTGCTTATTTTCAAGTTTAAACACCAAACATATCTTAAAATGTGTTAATACTTAGGAGTGGAAACTGTCTTAGTGCTGCCCTAGAAGCGAACATCCACCGTCTTCCTTATTTCTTAGTAAATCGGTTCAGCCAATCAGCACCATGGAAAATTAGTGGCGCTTCAGCCCATAGCGTATCAGGTAGCATTGTGCTTAGCTGTGCCAGCTTCCCAAGCTACATTTTCTTTGAAATATTTTAGATATGGTTTATGGAAAAAATCTGTGAATTGGAAAATTTTCCGCAAATGTTTTGGTGTTACGATCCACATGAAGAATCTGTTAATAGGTGAATCCATGAGTACTGAAACACTAAATTTACATATGGGTGGGCAGACTAGGTCAGTAAGAAATTTCGGGTGGCACAACTAAGAAAAAGAAGAAAAAATGCCACCCTGAATCCTCCTGGAGATGAAACTGTAGGTTTCACTCAAAATATCTGAGCTTAAATCTATAATTTTGACTTTGTGTGGGTTTTATGGGAAAGACCCGTTCCACTGCATCTTTTAAGTCCTGATAAGTTTATGTAAGCTTTCATCTTCTTCTCTGTTTTATTCCTTCCTCTCTGATCGTTTCTCAGGTATAGCATTAAACACCCTTTTGTTTTCCCTTGTTTTTTCTATTGACTTTTAAATTAAAAACTCATATATTGACGTTTGCTTAGAAACTCTAAATGCAGCCATCAAACCACAATGAGCAGATGAGGTCCATAGTCGCCAGGCCCCCAGTCTCATTTCCCATGGAAGACATCCATTATACATCTTACTTTTTATTTATGAAAGGAGAAACGGCAGAGAAGAATGGATGAATATCCTTTGATATGCACAGACCATTAGGAATTCCTATACGCATCCCGCATGAGGGAGAAAAGCTGCTAAGACCAGTCGGGATAGATGTTCACAATCCAGCGTTCCCCCTATGTCTCTCTGCCTGTGTCTCTCTCTGTCGTGACTCTCACCACAGGGGTTTATCAGCAGCTGGCAGCATCACACTCTCACAATGCTTTGCACCAGTGTAACTCAGAGCCCAAATGGATAATTGTCCCAGTGACTGTTGTTAAAGTGTTAACATTTCCCAGCAGCTCACGCAGTGGGGATCTTCTCTGAATAGCCAGACAACTGGAAATGTTGGTGTGAAATGGAGTCTTATTCATGAGTGGGAGGCTGTGAGACATTTAAATGCTCTTACTGAAGCTGTTTTAAGGCAGCTGTTGTTTCATGTTAAAGGAATTCATCTGTCATTTAATCCCTTTATATTAAATTTTATTACAAACTAAGTTATTACTTTTTAAATTCACCACCGTAAGCATCAATTTATATATCCAACCATTTATTCATTCTCTTCTGCTTTTCCAAGAAGAAGGGTAACAAGTCCAGGAAGGAACCCCATACTGTACATCTCTCTCACTAGACACACTGGGATCCACTACAATGAACTGACCAACACACACTCACATCTAAGGAGAATTTAGAGAGACTATTTAACCTGACAGTCATGTTTTGGGACGGTGGGAGGAAGCCGGAGTACCCGGTTAGAACCCACACATGCACAGGGAGAACATGCACAGGAATCTAACCAGGACCTTCTTGCTGCAAGGCAACAGTGGTACCAACTGTGCCACTGTGTGGCCCAGCTATCTGTGGATCTCCTACTCCATCCCATCATTCATAAACAAGACACCATACTTGAACTTCTCCACTGATTCTTGACCTAAGGCCTCATTCTTTGACTTGACCCTGCATCATCTTTGTTTGCCACCATAGCATTCTATTGTGACCTTTATGTTACAATTTCTGGAAGTTGCATCTGTGATGGAGTTTTTAAACATGACCCATTCAGTAAGCATGTCTCCAGCCTTGCTTGGAAATTGAAGATCGTCTCAACAGAGTCATCTCCCAAATGATACCAGTTTACTTCACTACTCGTTTGGGTCTATCAGGTTTGTCCTGCAGTCTACTCTGCTACCAGAGCCAACTCACTACCACTAGATACTCAAATGACTTCCTCCGCTCTGATGTTATGGTTACAAAACTGCTTATTGACCTTTCTCTGAAGGTGACCTGATTCTAAGACACTTATGAACCACCTTGTGCTTGATCATGGTGTTTTTTTTATGGACACCCCATGCCTTAGACAGTTCAGTAACAAGATATGTCCTGATTAGGGAGGCCATTCCTCCCAGTCACACCCCTCAAGTAACATCTGGCATCCCCAGATGGTACCTCCAGTGAACTATACAGAAACATCAAGAAACCCAGCAAAGTATGTCTCTGTCTTCCTAAAGCCAGATTACGCTGCAGGGAATTAGCAAGGTTAGACCCTTGCTACAACCTGGCTTACGTGTCACCTGATGTTTCTCTCCTCAGAGTCTTTGCCTTCATTAAAGGGGTTTTCTATTACTTTTTCAGTCTGAACCCAGTCAAGCATGATAAGTCAAGGCTTAACCCGGGGGCCTGGTTCCAGCAGTGTGTCCTGGTTTCCCTAATCTTGATGATCTTCACCTTGTGGTCTGCCATTCATAGAGATCATTGAAATATTTACCTAAAGATAACATCGAGCTCATTAACCGTACTAAATGTCATCTTCTGGTTCAACATTTTTTGTTTAGAGCCTGACTTTCAACTAAGACACTGATCGTAAAACCTTTTCCTACTTTTCTTGACTTAATTCCCACAGATGATAAGATAAATCCCAAGTCACAGTGGAAACTGAAACTAGTTTTTTGGTCTTTAATGTTCTAGTTTCTCCCACTATTTAGTGCATCAAAATGAACTGTTGTTTATGCTTATTCCCACTTGCAGGATGAAAATGATAATCCACCTGAGTTCAGCAAACCGTCTTACATCATCAAAATCCCAGAGAACCTTAATGCTGGTGAGTTTGGTGTATAGGTCTGTTTTCTTCATGCATTTTAGCCTAAAACTGTTTCAACCATTCCAATGTTGAAACACTCCACTCTTTAAAGACTTGACAGCAATTAATTCTCCTACTTTTTTAGGTTTGAAAGTATCTAACTGTTTTCCTGCAAAAAGTAGAACTGAATGGAAGAAGGAATAAAATGATTCCTAGTTAGCCATGTGCTAATTGAAGGCTAACTACCTCTCATCACTTTTAGCACAAAAATGCCATTCAGAATGTAAGTGGCTCACAGGGAATTTTGTTTTCACAGTGGTTTGCTAAAGTATAGAAACCTTTTAATTAATTTATTTATTTTTGCAATCTTTTAATTACACCCCCAAACTTTTTTTATAAGTTTTAACACTATCTCACTACAGCTGGTCTCATTAGTTGAACCACCATGAGCTGAAATGAGGAAGATCATCGATGTTAGCTTGTGTGGTAGCACTATAATGGTTTCCTCCAAGCGTATCAATTCATATTACGTGACATTTGATGTTAGAACTGTTGCAATTGACTGTTATGAGCAAATTAAAACTTTTCATGGGTGGTTGCGATACCTATCCTACCCTAATGCTTGGTGCCCAATGTATCTGATACAATAACATAAAGCTTTCTGTTCTAATAAATTTGTATTGATGACTGAGTCAATTAAAAGATATGTCTGTTTTAAGTTAAGCAGTCATATCAGAGGTAGATGAACCCCAAATGGGTTGGCTTTCTGTTTGCTCTACCAGGACTGTTGTAGTGAAAGTTGGCTTATGAGCTCTACTTATTCTGTAGAGCTCATAATTTAGACTTCAAGTGTGGCAGTAATGAATTCACCTCAGATGTAAAGCCATATTTAGATGCTTATCTCTATCTATCAGGCAGAGGTGTGTGGATCAGTGTTATCCAGAAGTAGGTGAACTGGGAAAATACAATTAAATGTGCTTTTTGTTCAAAGAATGACTGTTTTTAAACTGCCTGTTAACTTGAAATCAGCTCACTTTCTTTCAGGCTTAACACTGCATTTATGCAGTAAATGCAAATGTCTCCAATTAGATTTGTGGGTTGCACAACAAACACATCTCTCAAACACTCTGTTAAGTGTACTTGCATATTCAACCAAGAGCTTTGTGTTGTTTTGGATATTTTTTCTGCAGCTTCAGGTGTGTCATGTTTTAATACGTCTGTATTCTCTAACCTGTGCCGTCTGTGTTTTGTTTCAATACTGTTTGGAAATACTCTCTCAGAATGTGGGATATTGGCTCCTCAAGGGAAATCGCTAGCTGCTGCGCTCATTCTCATGCATGTGAAGCCTCTTTTCTTCCCAGACAATAGATTAGTTTCCAGTCGCAAGAGGAAAATGGGATATTTGACCGCCCCTTTCTCTCTCTTTTAGCTGCAGCAGACGCTGACCACGCTTTATGTTTTGCACACTATTTAGTAGAGCACTTCTTTGAGCGGTTTGAAGGAACGCTGAGGTTTAGAGCAGTATTTGGCCCTGAGGTGGAGCGCTAAGGCTGGCTCTTCTAGACGGAGCTTAGGGCTTGCCCTGCGGCTCTGGCAAGCATTTCATCTCCTTACCAGCCTAGCTATTGATCAGCTCTGTGCCAAATAACAGTCTAATAATCCACTAATCCATAAACCCACTCACTGCCATGCCATCGGTGTCACTGTGGATGGGGGCAGTGAAGAAATTAGCTCTACCAGCGTTGTTGCAAACTGTCTCTGCAGCTTGTCTTTCTCTGATTATTTCCTCTTTTAACTGGACTCAACAACATCTCTTCTCATACAATGAGTTGTAACTTTCTTTGTGTCTCTCTCTTCCACATTATTCCTTTTACAAAGGGGCAACAGTACTGGTTGTAAATGCAACTGATTTGGACGCCTCGCGCGAGTTTGGCCAGGCCTCTCTCATCTACTCCCTGGAAGGTTCCTCTCAGTTCCGCCTTAACTCACGTTCAGGTATGTTGGTGTGTGCATTTTAATACAGGTTGCTTCTGCCACCTCATTCTAACTAATATGTGGACTTTCTACCTGCCTAAGTCTGTTTAGATCAGCTTTTACTCGAGACGTTTACTTTGTTGGCGGTCTATGTTGTGGATGCCCTGATCACTCATCTGTGAATGTTTCCACTTTTTATTACTTCTCGGTTTATCCTGAAATGTTCAGTTGCTGTAATGTTGGTGGTATGAGTGTTTTCTGCTGCTTTTTTCTGTTTCAGGAGAGATCACAACCACAGCCCTGCTGGACCGAGAGCAGAAGTCAGAGTATATCCTGATAGTGAGAGCTGTGGATGGAGGAGTCGGGCCTCAGCAGAAGACAGGCATTGCCACTGTAACAACCTTACAGTCATCTTCTAAATGACAAATTGTCTTAGCAAAGTCTTGTTTTTGTTTCAGTATCTCATTGGTTTACTTATTTTTGCCTTTTGGTCAAAAGGCAGCCTATGCCATGATAAAACTCTGCCAAATTTTCAAACACCTGAGTCAAAATATTAACTAGTATAAATGATGGAAAACTCAAATCAGATATAACATTCATGCCTCTGATGAGTTGATGCAATATTTTCACCGGAGTCCTGTGTTTTTATTACAAATATATTTGTGTTGGATATCATGATCTTTCATTACATCAGTATTATATGAAGAAGATTATGCAATCTCCTTTCCACCCTGATTTAGGTGAACATCACCATCCTTGACATCAATGACAACGCCCCAACGTGGCAAGACGAGCCGTATGAAGCCAATGTTGTGGAGATGAGTCCAATCAACACTGATGTCATCTCTGTGAGTCCATCCTACCCAACCTTACTGTACCACCCAGGCATTCATAGCAATAGTGGTAAACCACAGAAAGAAATTATTTTATTTTGTCCTCTTGTTTTATAATTAGTTACTATTAAGTCAAAGACAGCAATGATTCATACGCCTAACCTTCATCCGTCCGTAATGTCTCCCACTTCCCTGAGATCGGGTCATTGAAGCAACAGGGAAAGAAAATCACAAACATTCCTGTGCCAAGCAACACTCCAGCTCCTCCTGGAGGATCCCAAGAAAGAATTTAGAGTTCTTTTAGTGAGTTCTGGGTTTTTCTCTTGGTCCCCTCCCCGTGGCATGAGTCTAGAAAAGCATTAAAGAGGAGCTCTGGTTCAAGCTTCCCCCAGCTGAAGCATCTCCTCACCATTTCTATAAGACTGAATCCAGACACCCTGAGGAGAAAAGTAGTTTCAGTCTCTGTAAAAGCAATAGCTTGTCACAGTTAGAGCAGCTGTCTGAAAGTAGAAAGGTAAAAGCAAAACTCTTTCCAGCTGCACAGCATCCTGAACCAGAAACAGAGGAAATAATCATCCAAACATGCAACAGCTCAAACGAACCAGTCAGAACCAACATAGAAGAGTTACTCCAACATGTTGCCACCATCAGCGGCGCAATTCTAGAAATACAACAATCAGATAGGCCTCTAAAGACGACAGTACTTTCCTGTCAAATTCCTAGATGGCAGACAGCTACAACAAGCATCTTACTGGAGTTATTTCAGCTGAAGCACATAGCACTAACTATGTACATTTTTATTGTTCAAGGTCAATAAAATCTATTTATTTTCCAGAAGCAGAGGAAGACTTCAATATAAAAACATTTCTTTTAAAAGAGCTGAATATCTGGACTTCCTAATTCTTTAACATAACTGCCCCAGAACATCCGGACTCCACTGTATAATGTCTTAAAGTTTTTCAAGTATGGATTCCACATAAACAAACAGCAGTGAGATCAAATATTCAAGGCTGCTTATTAGAAAAGAAAAATATATTCCTCTTATTCAGCTGAAGTTTTACTGTAACTGAGGAAGGAGGGAGGAGTCGGCTTCCCGTACTGATAGACTAATATCCGGAGCAGTTTAGGTCGAGTGAACTCCGCTATTACCCCAAACTCTCTCCCTGTCCTGTTGGTGTCTTTGGCAGTGTGTTGTTTGTAATTAAGTTCTGATTGTCCATTAATTAAGAAGGCGTCACTGAGTGTAATTAAAGGAGTCTGATTGCTAATTAAAGTGTAGCCTGTAGTTATATGCATAACAAATTATTCAGCTTCCAGGCAGAAGAGGAGGCGAGGAGCCGTCTTGCGGAGCAGAGTGTGAAACGAAGAAGAGTTGGGGAAAAGCAAATGAAGGCGACGGACTCCTCTCCGCCAAAATGTTGCTACTTTTTCCACTTTGTTGGATCTGTTCCTCAGTTGACTTCATTCACGGTGCATCCAGCGATGCAATGCATACTCTATGTGAATGTCTGCCCTCAGTGGACAGACACTATTGCCCCTCTGTACACTTTTCAATGAATTTGACCATCCAGGCTCACAGTTCAGTAATTGGCCCCAGTGTAGCCCGGGTCCATCCAGTGTTTCTATGGCGACTGGAAGCCACCTGCTGATTCCTTGTGGAGGTGTCCAGTGAGCCGATGAATTTGGCTGCTGTGCCCAGTCCAAGGATCAACCCACTCAAATCTCTCCTCTCCCCACTATCAGCCTTTAGCCTCTTACATTCAGCTCCAACATCTACTACTAAACCCGTTCTCCTTCCCACTCCCACCACAACCAGCTTTGTTCAGCTGGTCAAATGTAAATTTGCTCACGATCTCTGAATGTTTTCGCTCAGACCGGTATCGATTGCTTGAACGCACCTCATCCAGACATTTCTCCACTATTTTTTTCACCTTCCTCATCCCTGTATTTGCTAATAAACGAGTCTCAGAGATGCCAGCCTAACATGTCGTCTTAATAATTAAACGCTCACAAAAGCCTTTGTTCCTCTAATGACCAATTAACTATTTTCCAGCAATTTTAGTCAGCACTCTGAATAATTGATCAGCTCTTTAAAACTCAGCCAGTGTTTTAGCTCGGCTTTAGGCTCCTCACTCGGATCATCCATCACAATCGCATGTCAGAAAAAAACTGCAGCCACTTTTCTTTTAGCTGGCTGAGTTACAGCATCTGGAAGTTACAGTGCCTAGGAAATGAACTTTCATATCACAACCACAGACATCCATGCATTTTGTGGGATTGTGTGTTGTACCTCAACTTAATCATGTACAATTGGAAAGATGAGACATCTGAAGTGTTTGGAAACCAACTAGTTCGTCTGGAAAGTTCGGTTAGTTTGGGGAGGTGTGAATGCGCAGTTGAACTCTGAAAAGAACAACACCAACTGAAAATAGAACAAATGTTGCAATTTTGATTCCCAATCGAACTTCTGACTGTAACTGTAACTGACTGTAACTGGACTTAAAAGTGTTGACTCAGTGGGCAACAAGCTAAAACCTTCAGATTCTTATTTCTAAAAAAGTTTGAAAACCATTCAAGTCATTTTCCTTCTGCTTCACAAGTATTCAGCACTTTGCTGACTTGTATTAGTGACATACCAACAGGAAGTTTGTGGCTGAAATGGGACAAAATGTGAAGGTCTGGTTGGTAATGAGGCTTTATGTGAAGCCTCTGTTTTATCAGTACTCTTTCAGTTTCTCTTACTCTTGTGGTCTCTTTGCTTCTTTTCCTCATTTCCTCTTTTTTTCTCTCCTTCCATTTTCTTGTCATAAATCATTCCTGTTCAAAAAGCTTTATCTACCTTTTGCTCTTTCCCCACACTAAAGGTGTTGGCAGTGGACCCAGATAATGGGGAAAACGGGACGGTGGTGTACAGCATCAGTCCTGCAAACCCCTTCTACACCATCAACAGCAGAACCGGGAAGATCCGGACCAGCGGCGTCACTCTGGACCGGGAAAGCACCAGAGACACGGAGCTGATGAGGACCATCATAGTGTCTGCTGTCGACCGTGAGTACTTTCCCTACATCTCTGTATGTTTGCAGTTTGCATATGTGTACCTTCTGCTCTATAAATGTGCCTAACTCAGGGGTTTCCAAACTGCAGCCCTTTTGGAGGGCCATTTCTGGTCCTCCAAATCATTTTGTGCGGCCCCTGAGAATCTGGAATGGAGCAAATCTTTCTTTCAAGCAAACTCTACCTTTTAGGGTTAACATTTCCACTGACAAAGTCTGAATGAAAACATTAGGTACATCAAAAATAATTTATTTATTAGTCAGGTTTCTGTATCCATCTTAGTATTTCAGTAAATAGAACCATAAACTTGAACGTAGACTTCTCCATTGACTAATACAGCAAAAGCTTTAGAACAGTGTCCATTATCCCATTTCTGTAGCTGAGCAAAGTCTGAGAAACGTTTTATAGCTCAAAAACAAAATATAATCCATAAATATTGGAAATTATGTATACCTTATAATAAAACATTTGTGAAATACCTTTTTGATTCTACAAGTCATTTTCCTACAAAAATATGTTGTGCTTAAGTTAAAATTAAGAAGATAAAAATACAGCAAAAATTTTATCTATAGAAAAAAATTGTTTTTTACCCTTGTGGTAAAACGTTTGGACACCACTGGTCTAACTTATCAAAGCAACCTGGAAACAAACTGCAGTAATTCATTCTGTTCTGTCGGTGGACTCTACGGACCAAGACACGCACTCTTATGTTGTAATGTGTGTGTGTGTGTGTGTGTTTTGTCTTTATGTGCCCCTCTGGCGCCCTCTGTAGGTGGCACACCTCCACTGCGTGCGTCAGCCAGCACCACAGTGTCTGTCAACCTGCTGGATCTGAACGATAACGACCCGACCTTCCTCAACCTGCCGTCTGTTGCAGAAGTGCCAGAAGGACTTCCCATTGGATACTCGTTTTTTAGGGTAAAAATAAGAGAAATATTCATGTATAAAGGCATATTTCACAAATATATGGATGGTTTTTATATCTTTATAGCTTGTCTGTCTGAAGTTTCTGAAAGTAATATGAATTTTTCCTGCTATAGGTGCAGGTAGTGGACCCAGATAAGGATGAGAATGGCCGCATTACGATGGCGCTGCAGGTGGGTATGCCCCGGCTTGACTTCTACCTCAACACCTCCACCGGTGTTCTCACCTCCACGGCGGTGCTGGACCGGGAACAGATCGGCCAGTATCAGCTCAGGATCATCGCACGCGACGCTGGGGAGTTTCCTCGGACCTCCACTTCAACGCTCACTGTCTCAGGTGACTTTTGATTGGCTCTGCTTGAGAAACTTCCAAACCTGCTGACTGAACCGTTTTTACTGTGATGACTTAATTAATTATGGCAGATGGTGAGGAAGCTATCAGGAATATGCTGCCACCTCCTGCTGGGTTTTATAAATGCAGATAAGATGAAGGGAAATGAAAATGCAGTACAGCTTCATTCACATAATAAGAATCGTTTTGTCTTTTACAGGTTTAGTCTCAAATATACAAAAACTCACAGCTGTAATCCAGATGCTAGATGAAGCAAAAATAGAGAAAGTTTGTGTGAAAACTAAAATCATCCCATCAGATATTTAATGCTTTCTGTATGACTTTTTCAGTCTTTCATATCATTGTGCAGAATTTTTGTATCATTTTTCTCTCTGCAGCATAAGCTGGTTATTTGTGTGATCCAGTTTCAGCCAAGCTTCAGCTGCAGACTGTGGCTTCACATTTGACTGATAAACATCTCTATCTTGGTCCCAGCTTTAATGAACATCGTTTTAAACGTATTGTGGTTCCTTTAGGAGCAAAAATGGAAACCTAAGTGGTGCTGAACTTTTATGTTTTTGCTTCCATCTCTTATAAGCAACCATTATTATATTATTATATTGCATTGTCCGGAATTTCAACCTATCTGAGGCCTGTGTGTGTGGAGTTAGTTTTTTTTTTTTTTTTTTGCAGTTTCACTGAACTTTGTGTGGTCTGGTTTTGGGTACATTTTCCAAAGCTCCCACTACTTGGAGAACTTTCAGCTGTTTTAAATATTCACTAGTGATAAAGAAATGTTCCCTCTTAAAAAGATGCACTTCCTATTTAATAAGTGACTTCATAACAAGTTAAAGTCATTTCAGCCCTTTGCTATTTTGTACTTCTTCAGTTTTGGTCTCTTCATACTCAGCTTTCTGTTGGGTATAAATCAGGACTCTGGACCGACCAGCTGAGTATTTTATGACGTTTGGTATCTGCTTTGACAAATTAAATAAATTCTCGAGGTTCTACTGCAGGAAAATGTGATTTTCTTGTAAATATTTACAACAACCAGGTCATTTAGAGTAACTTAGGTTTTCTCAGGGACTATAATCTGACTGAGGATCAGAAACAACATAAATGAGATGAGTGTAATGCAAGCCTTTCAGATTATATTATTGAATAATTCACTGGGATATATAAAGAAAATATTTGACTACAACTGCAGATAAAATGATGTGTTACTGTTTAAAATAAAGAACAAAAATCACCATGCTTAGATATGAAATAGGGAGGCTGCATCTTACCAGATTGATGCGCAGCAACATTTGCTTCTTTAAGCTCATTCATCTCGTTCCACCTTGGCATTAACAAACTACCAAAACTCCTACTTTTCTGCACCTACTAAGCTGTTAATTTTCCCTCTTAAGCTTCAACTGTCGTCTCCAAAATGCTTAAATGTCAAAGACACCAGCATCACCATGACAGTTAGGAGGTTATAAATGACAAAGGAATTTTATTTTTACAAGGCTTCGCCATTTAAAGCCAGGTTTACTTTCAACAAACAAACTCATTTCCAGTGAACCCAGTGAACCCAGTTAACATTAGCTACTTTAGCTGTACTCTGCTGCATTGCTTGTCCTCATGTACATCTATCTGTGTGCTGGTGTGTCTCTGTCTGTGTGTGTTGGTGTGTGTTGGTCAGTTCTGGATGTAAATGATGAGACGCCCACCTTCAACCCCAGACTATACAATGTCTCCCTGATGGAGAACGTCCCCAGAGACCACGTTGTTGCTCGACTCGTCTGCTTTGACAAAGACGCTGGTCTCAACGCAGAGCTTAGCTACTTCATCACAGGTCAGAGGTCACAGCGGTTACATGTTTTGTGTTTGTGGGTTACATGTTGTACATTTCTATGAAGTAATGAATTGTAGCGTGAAGCTTCAGTACTTCCATTCATCCATGTCTGTGGAAGTTTGTTGATCTCTCCTAAATAAAGGCGGTGGTTTTGTTGCTGTATTTAGTCTGGAATTCAGTTTTTTGTTTTATTTTTGCAGGAGGGAACCAAGACGGTAAATTCAGCGTCGGTTTCCGAGACGGCATTGTGAGGACAGTGGTGGGCTTGGACAGAGAGACTCAGGCGGCTTACACTCTGGTCATCGAGGCAATAGGTGGGTCAAAAGTTTACATCCTTCCATCTGAAATAAATGTTCTGTTTGCAAAAGTCTCCATGTCGTCAACTATTTTGATTAGACCAGAAGAAAGCATCACATCGTTTTCAAGTGGAAAGAAAATGATGATTTGAAAATAAGAAATCTGAAAAGTGTGGCTTGTGTTTATATTCAGCCCCACTGACTCAGACTTTTATAGAACCTTCTTTCACAGCGTTTTCAGTTTCAAGTTGTTTGGAGTTAGATCTCAGCCCGCTTCGCACAACCACAGCTTCACTGCTCATACATTTCCAAATCTTTCCACAGATTCTCTCTTCATCAACAGGTTAATCCAGGGAGGCCAAACTTTTTGTCATGTGAGCCAAAATCACCAAAATGTTGCATTTTTTACCTATGAAACAATAAACTGAACATGAACTATTTTAATTAAGCCAATAAAATATATTTTTGTAGGAACTTCAAATGTTTTTCACACATTTTCCTTGTTAAATAAAAGCCATCCATTTTGCTTATTATTCTGGACTCAACTGAATAAAACAGAAAAATATTTTGCTTATTATCAATGAAAACAGAATGTAGGTCAAGTTTTATTTGGAAACACTTGCTGTAGTCAAAAGGTTTTAATGCAGCAGCTTATAGATTTGGGTGAACCTCGGTTTACTTTAGAGAATCCAGTGAGGGGATTTGGTCCTAGTTACCATGGCAACAGAAAGAAAGCAGAAAACCTGGAAAAGATTATAACTTTGAGTTGCATCTGGCATTTTTGTAAGTAGGTGTTAATATGAAAATCTCTGTTTTGTCCTAATTTATTCCTGAATTGGGGCCGGGGAGACGAACAAAACCAGATGACAAATGACATCCATGTCCAGACTTTGACTAGGCCATTCTGACACAGTCATTTTGATGTAACCATTCCATGCAGCTCTGGTTGGAGATTCAGTTTGATCTTTATTTAGCTCTTTTCAAATCAAACTGACTTCATCACTGCTGCTGAAAGAAGACATGCCCGCAGCCTGATGCTGCCACCACCGGGGCGATATGCAGCTCAGACACAGAAGCCCAGATATTTGGAACAGACTAAGAGCTGAGCTGTGGAGATCTGCAGCTCCTCCAGAGGCATGATGTCAAACCATTTCTTCTAATTCACATTTATGCTCTAAAATATTTTAACGTTTGAGTTGATTATGTGGATAATAGTTGATGACCACTTTTGCATGGCACTGTAAATGTTAGTCAGGTTGTTTTCAGCAGTGAGTTTTCTCTTATAAATTAAAGTTCCCTTTTCTGTGTTTCTTGTTTCTGAACATATGATGGGAAAACGCTGCTTGTGGTGATTTCAGACTCTTGCTCAACAACTTTTGTTCCTGTTTGAAAAACATCTCTGAGGTTTTCCTTTTTGTCAGGAGCATTGAATCAGGGCAACTTAAGTGCTGGAGGCACCGGAGAGTCCAGCAGAGATGATGTGAAATAGTGCAAGACAAGAGAGTTAGAGCTGCTCTGATTTACAGGACGGTGGAAAAGAAGTGAATAAAGGGTGAACATTGTTTCAGTCATAATTCATTCCATTATGCAAAGTTCTAAAATGGTTTAGAAATGGCAAAATATGTTAGAAGATTTTCTGCATAGATCTGTGAATAAAAGAGACAATAGTAGCAATTAGCAGCAGTAGAGGCGGTGAATGTGCCTTTCTCAAGGTTTATTTGATTAGATGGAGCAATAATGATCAAACTGAATCTAAACACTGCAGCAGTTTAGGGTGTCCTGATATATAGTGAACGTTTTCTGAATGTTTTTGGTGCTTTTGTCATTCAGACAACGGTCCAGCAGACAGCCGAAGGACGGGGACAGCCACCGTGTTTGTGGAGGTTCAGGACGTCAACGACAACCGGCCCATCTTCCTCCAAAACAGCTATGAGACCAGCATTCTGGAAACCGTGCCCATCGGAACCAGCATCCTGGAGGTGGGGCGTGCCTGGACGCTAGCAGCACTTTAACAAATTCAAGACTCAGTTTGCTTCACATTTACTGAGTCTTTTATGAAGGTCTGGTATTTTGGCCAATTTGAAATTGCTTCTGTTTTTATAGTTCTTTCTAAAATGATCGATAACTCTGGTAAAGAGGGGTAAAAAAAACTTTAAAAGTGAACTTATCTTTTGTTGCAGAACCAAGACTCCACATGTATAAAAACAAAGAGTCCAGTTTGTTTCAAATTGTTATGTACAGTGGAGGTTCTGTGATGCTGTGGGCCTGCTTGTCCTCTGAAGGCCTAAAAACCAATGTGTCATCATTTGATTTATTCTGATATAACATAGCTGAATTAGATTAATAAATTACTTAGTTAGAAACTTAGTTAGTTAGTTAGAAACACGTTATAATTTTGAACAGGCATTTCTCTCTCAGTAGTGTTGTAGAAGGTGTTGCTGTTTCTGGTTTTGGAAAATGATGCAGATCAATTCCAGCCAAACCATCTGAGATGATTTTATTATTATTTTTATGCTATTTTACAGCAGGATCAAACTGAGTTTGGTCAGTGTGGCTCAGAAATGTGTTGAAAACATCCAGTTTTCCCCAACGGCAGTTTGAGTCCTGTGTTCTGCATCACGCCTCGTTGTTGCTCGTCTTAGAGAATTTATAACAAATACATCAAAGAAATTTCCAGCAACAGCTTCAAAGCTGCTTTTATCTAATCAGTGATCAGCCAGTGTTGGTCAGTCAGATTTCAGTGACGTAGTCGAGCAGACAGGGCGTAGAGATGTGGGGCTCCACGTTGGTGTCGGGCTGCGGCGTCTCCGAGGCGACAGGCCGGGACAAACGCGTTCTGGTGTGCTGGTGCGGCCGGCGGTGAGGCGGTCGCCTGAAGGACAGGTTGTAAGAGCGGCGGTATGATCCCAGTCTCCTCCACGTCTTTAACTGTGGCTCAGAGGTCAAGCCTCTGCCGCGGGTCAGTCTCTCCCCCGGGGCGCAGCTCCTCTCCAGGTCGCTCTCCGAGGTCGTCTCCGAGCGCCTGTACACCGCCAGGAAGGCCGCCAGGCCGGCCAGCAGCAGGGACAGACCCAGCACCACCATGATGGTGAACTCTGGGTCATGCATATCTGAGGGATGAGACGGAGGCTGCAGGACGGAGGGAGAGGTGGTGGTGGCTGACAGGATGGAGGCAGTGATGTCCCCACCAGGAGAGGTGGTGGTGATGTTGGCGTCTGGGTCGGTGGTGTTCATGTTGTCTCTGCCCTGGACAGAGAAAAACACTGTTACATAGTATGGGTCAATGTTTTTTTTTTTTTTAATTATGAACAAGTTTATTTTTTCTCCTTGTTTTTAATCACTATTAAAAGTGGCTTTTTGTGGAGCATGACTTCATCGTCTGTTTGGATGTCAGAGCTAACAGTGGTGGGATTGTGATGCAATGAGCTTCGCTGACAAACTTCTTTCCTGAGTTCATAATTATAATTTTCAGCCATTATGTTCTGAATTAATGCGTCTGATTTCTTCTAGTGCAGAATTATGACAAACGTCTCCAGTCAGTGACATAAAAGTCGGATCAAAAGTGACATGAGCCTTGAGACTGCAGACACTAATAAGATAAATATCTGAATTAGTTCTATATATGGAAGTGATAGATCAGGTTTTTGGGGGTGAAAAGATCAGAATTGGGCTGATCAGACTGCAGGGAAAAAGAACAGATTTGAGTTTTATTTGCCTGTTGTGTGAATGTAGCCTTAGAAAGGCCTAGTCAAAGCCTGGACCTGAATCCAAATGAGAGTTTGTGATGTGACTAAACATGGTTGACTTGTTTTGCAAAAAAAGAACAGACAAACTTTTCAGCCTCTAGACATTCAAAGCTGTTAGAGACACACTCCGAAACTTTGAGCAAATAGTGACTTAGTATTGCCCTATGACAAATTTATGCCATATTTTTTTTTAAGATTTTAACTGTTTGTTTTTGTGTTAGACATTGAAATTCATGTTTGCACCAGACAGAATGTGGGAAGCGGATATGAAAGCTATTACACTGCATCAAAATGCCATTTCAGCTCCTGACTTGGCCAGTCAAGCCTTGTGAAGCTAATGGAGGTTCATTTGAGGGTTTATTTTCTATATTAAAATCATACACCCAAGGGCTTACAATATACATACACACACAATAATGCACAGAAATAACTGCATGCATGTGTAGACGCAGCGAGTGTTCGGCATTTGCAGCAATTATGTAGCTATTAAATCAAGGACTACAAAACAGTCAATGGTTGACAGGCTTTCTTCAATGTAAAACAAATTGGGTTTATTAAAACGCCCCTTGTAAAATGCAAAGCAGCCACCAACTCTTCCTCCGCTTCCCCCCTCATTCAGCGCGCCCCCATCTTCAGCACGGTAACATTTGTAAATGTCATCATCCTTAATTCAGCGGAGACAAAGCATGGCTTATCGGTTTAAGGGAAACACATTGGGACGTGAAATTATTTTTAAGACCAAATGCCAGGAAAGCTGTGAAAAGGCCAGTGGAGCAGGATGACTCGTTAGAGCGTCAGTTCATTAGTCAGCTCCTCCATGCACATCGCATTCACACACACATTCACACACGCAGTCACACACCCGACTGGACTTTCTGTCTCACCTTCAGGTACTGCAGTCGGCACATTCTGGTGATTTGAACCTTGGCAGCTCCTGTAGTTCTCATTGGACCACTCCTGACATCTCACTGCTCAGCTATGATCAACCTCCTTCATTTCTGCACAAGTTCACCAACATTAAAGTCTAACTGTTTCAGGGTTCCTGCTAACGCTGGAAAACTGGAATTGCATTTAATTGAATTCCCAGGTCTGGATAAGCAGAGCAAAAAAACTAAAAGGATGGAAAATATTTACGTTTGGAGAAAATTTCCTATCAATTATTGATGTTCCACCCATCAATCTACGTAGTCCATCCATCCATCCATCCATCCATCCATCCATCCATCCATCCATCCATCCATCCATCCATCCATCCATCCATCCAT